>CM035160.1:8905320-9022820 GCA_020205615.1 Panax quinquefolius | reverse complement strand
GAAGCCATCCAATAAAATTTATATTCGTAAGGGAATTAAAAAATACTATAAAGAAGAAAAGTGAAATGAATAAAAAAGACCAATGAAAATAACAAAAATACAATTTATTTGTCCTCTTTTTTTACTCGTATATGAGTTTTTTAATCTTTTGATGAAAAAAGAAAAAAAAATGACATAATATATAAACCCCACTTTCTTCTCTTTGCATTTGAGCAAAAAAAGAGGACAAAGAAAATTTATTTAACCTACGTTTTTTTTTTCTAAATTTATTTTATAATTATGAATAAATAATTTTGTTTTTACTTTTTAGTAATAAAGAATGTAAATTTTCAATCTTTCTTAATTTAAATTTAAGTTCTCTTCTATCACAAATAGAAAGAATATAGTAATATTTGTTTTAGAAATGGCAACTAGAAAGAATGCAAATAGAAAAGGTTTTACTACTTTATTTTTCCCATTTCATCCCTATTGGCGATTGTCGCAACTATATAGGAGTATTGTTCTTCTTTTGGCCCTAATTAGGAAGTGGCGCCTCAAGCTTAGAATCGAATGAAATGAAGTTGAGACTCGGAGTTTCTGTTTCTCCACTTTTCGCTGGTCAGACTTACTGCAAACCCTAACTATTTGATTCTCGTATCGCTTAAAATTGTTATTCTAAGCAGTTTGAATCTTTTCAGGTGAATGTAGAAGCTGCGTTCGCAAAGCCATCTCGATCGAGCCAAACTCCAGTTGCCACGGCAAAAATAACCGGTAAAATTCTCAACCCTACCCTCTACAAACAAAATTGTTCAGGTATTATATAGTTTTTACTGCATCTTCATTTTTTGATGCGTCAACTTGGAATATTATGGATAAATGTAGTGATTAGGGTTTATGTATATTGATTTGTACATATTCATGATCATCAAATGAGCTTTTTAATAGGAGTATAGTACTTGAGGTTTTGTCTTGTACATTTGGAATGGAAGGATTTAAAATCCTATTTAAGTCCATTTCTTATGTGTTTTACTCAATTTCTTTTTATTTTTATTTAAGATAAAAGCTCTATTCCTTTCTGTACTGTTCATTTCCAGTCCACCAAGCACGTGAATTTTCAGCTAGGTATGAGACTTTTTGTGACTGGACAATAATATTTCCTATAGAAGAGTTGTGGAAAGAAAATTATTCTTTTGGTTCATAGTTTATGCAATGTTGATTTCATGTATTAAGTGGACTCATTTTAGAAGCAGTATATCTTACATCTTACTATCCAGATTCCTATTGCAAGTATTTAAAAGCTTGCAGTGATGGTTCCACAGTTCCTCAAGTGAAGAGGATGACTTCTCAGAATTGGGTCCAGCTCTAACACAAGGTGTTGGTACATTGTTGAAATTGTCAACAGAAAAACGTGAGCCTTTTATGGTACGCATCATTATGGTGCTCACTGACAATTTCTTTATCTGCTCCTACTTCTGGACTCAATGTCTGCTTTAATATATACTTCAAATTGTGCATGTTTACTTATTTATTTATTTTTTGTTGACATTATAGTAAAGGTAACTTCTGATATACTTTAGCAGAAAAAATATCCTGTTAGATAAGCTGCGGATTGGAGATCTTGTGCAGAGATAAAATCCAACTTGAAGGACCTTTTCCTGAATATGGATAAAGCTTCTCATGCTCGTCCCAAACTTGAGAACCACAATAATATTTCTAGAATCACTGGTAACAACAAAAGTGATTTCAACCTAAAGAATTCAAGTTCTATTTCTGTTGAGAATGTACCTTCAGTAGTCAGCCTGTCCCAGCTGATAGAAGCTGTTTCGTCATTTGGAAAAATATATTGGGCTTCCATGAGGAATGTACCCAATGGACTTGATTGCTGTGATGTTATATTTGAGGTAAATATTAATTTGTTTGAGTCTCATATTTATCTAATTTTTGCATTACATGAACATATCTAATGAGTTCATCATGTGATTCATGTCTTCTAAAGAATGAAGAATCAACTTGGAGAGCAATTTCAGTTGGTGGAATCACAATAAGGAGCCTTCATCTTCCAATTCGCGCTCATTGTTTCCCAAAGTCTGCCATTATTCGAATTACAGATATCAGCAAAGACACTGCGTATACTGCGATACAGTCTGTGTGCAAAACGATTGGTACATTGGAGGGGATGGCAAGGACAAGAGAGGACGCAGTAGATGTCTTCTTTAGTTTGAAGGATTATTCAGAAGCACAAAACATTCTTAAAGAGTAAGAACCATTCTTACCCAATGTTGAAGTATCATGACGCATTGGCTTCATTCATATTATACTTTTGCTTTAATTTCAAATAGAAAATGATGTGACCCTATGATTCTGACTGATATCATATTTATCAGTTATAACATGTTCTTCCCTCCATGTGCATCCTCCAAGTCTCTGAATAGTTTTCTTCTCTTCTGACATCATGGTGGTGTATATGAAAATTGGTCAAATGGGAAACTTCTGAAACTTTTTGTTAATAATGGTGGAAAACTGTTTATATTCCATTTATTTTTTTTTGGTCAAGTTTGAGTGTTCTGACGTTCTTAAAGAGTTATTACAAATCAAATGAGGTAGGCCTTGCTTTGCAGTTTACAAGTTCAATATACCAGACTATTGCATCAGATTTTGAGTATCCAAGAATGAGAAAAACCTGAGAGAACTTTACGAGCGTGCCACATTTATTTTTTCTCAAACAAGCTTAGTAGATATCAACTGAGAGGTGGTGCAGAAGTTGTAGCTGGTAAGATTATGAATGCCGTACTTAAAGATAAACCTTGAATTTTAGCTTTTAGGAAATCAAAATTGTGAACTAGGTTTGTATAATTATTGTTGACGACCCAAATAACCGGGGTCTAGGAAACTCCCAATCCGAGTGAGATACAGTGCACAAATAGAGACAAGGCATGATGCATTTATTAATTGATTTTAATTTATATTCATTTACATATTTTATATGATTATTTAACTTTAAAATCTAAAGCTATAATACTTATTTTGCAATAAAATTGACCATAGCAATATTAAGCAGACATTAGCAAAAGTTAAAAATGTATATTATTGGTAACTATTTCCCTGCACATTTGCATGGGTTACTACTTTCCTTTGAAGTACAACGTTCTAGATATGCTACATTGTTTTCATTGGACAATGCACACGTGATGACATGTGTCACTTGCTTCTGATGCAGGAACTTCTATAATTTTCCAGTCATATATGCATAGATTATAATGCATGTCATGGGGCTAGTTGATTCATATTCTTTTTGTGTATTGCCGGGTTAAACAATAATATTGTTGACAGCTGTCAGTGGTCTGCTCATTTACTGCCAAAACCCTCGGTCCCTGCACCTATGTCCAAAAATGATTATCGTGAATTGAGTTTACAGGTTAGCAGTCGTCTAAATGACTTGAAAAGAGAATTTTGTACGAGGCAAATTTACTCAGAAGATTTAGAGTACATGCAGCTCGCAATAATGCACCTTGAAGAACAGCCCTCCATCAATAACGCATCTGAAATGGATTGAGTGGTATTTTGTTCTTATAGTTGTTTCCAAAATTGCAAGCATAACTCACAAAACTTTTATGAGATCCATGTGTTGAAAATCGGAGGAACTTGAGGGAAATATACATTTTTAATCTTCTGAAGTGAAAACAAGGTAGAGAGACATCTACCATCATGCTATTTAGGAGTGATCATTCGGTTATAACCGAACCGAATAAGCTATTCGGTTATAACCGAAAACCGAATTATTGTTATTTCTACTATCCAAACTACTAACCGAAATTTGAAAATAACCGAATATCGAATTGTAATTCCGGGTATTCGGGTAAAAACCGAACTAACATCCAACAAAAATCAACTGTTGACTCATAACTGTCCAACAAATTAACTGTTAACTTAAATGTCCAACAAAGTAGTATCCAACAGCAAAATAACTTAAAACAAGGCAACAAAGTAACTGTCCTTAAAACCTTAACAAAGTTTATGACTTGAACAAAAACCAACAGTACAGCAACATGCAACAACAAGCCAACAACAGCCATGAGCCAACAGCAACAGGTAAACAGCAAAATGCAACACAAGATCCTGTACATAACATGCCCAAACAGGAAAAGGGAATTAGGGAAGAAGTATATAATAAGATCCAACAACCCAATTGCAAGTGCATCACAATCAAACAACATAAAGAAACAACAGAAGCTATGAAAAACATCACGAAGAAAGTACCTTTGTGTAACATCTGTAAGCAACTTGACCAGTCAACTCTTGCCCAGTTTTACTGACGTAAACCTGAAGAAAAAAGAAATTGCATCATAAGTAGTAACAGAAGACCTGCATTGCATAGAACTAACTAAAATAAAATTGTCAGCCCAAGGCAGAGAACGACAATGGGCAAACAAATTAGTTTAGCAATATATACATGTATAAGCAAAACAAGACAGTATCACTACTTACCTATAACAAAACAAGACAGTATCACTATCAACAATCCAATGCAAAAAGGAAAACCAAAAATGATTTCTTTCTAGAAACCTTTCCTTCTCTCAACTCTTCCTGCTGGCATTGACAGCCACAAAAAGGCTTAAACAGACCAAAAATTGTTATAATGACTATTTCAGTTCAGCTAATAGCAAATCAAGTTGAACAAAAACTGTTATAATGACCAAAACTGTTATAATGACCAAAAACTGTTATATACTGATGAATCGAGAGACGAATTTACCTCATTAATCAAGTTGAGTCACGGAAACATTGACATCATTAGTAACAAGGCTCAAGTTGGATATTGCTGAAAATTGAAAAATATAATTAAACACATTATTTTCACCAAACAATTGTTTTATTAGTTCAATAAAATAAACAAAAAAAATAATTATTACCACAAAAACAATAACTACTCTGTCAAATAAAATATATTGTAAGGTATGTAATAAGAATATAATGTGTATATGCTGAGAATAAGTAATTAGAGAGTAGCAAGTATGCTGGGAATTATAAGGCCAAAGCATGCTGCTGAGTCATGAGCTAATAAGCAGAAGGTGTAAAGCTATTATACTAGCAAGGGACACTGAACGAATTCTTAGGGAATAAGAGAGCTAATAAGCTTAATTCAAATCTCAGCTCTCCTATTCTCATTTCCATCTGTTCCTCTCTCTCTAGCTACCCAAGCTTCTACACTTCTAAAAGTTCAAGTATTATCAAATTCCTAAGAATTGAAGACAACAATCTAAAATTGAAAAAGAATTGGAGCAACTCTTATCAAAGAGAGGAGTCAACTCTTATCTTAAATTGCTGTGCTTGGATATGTGAATGGGCGTGATGAAGATGAGCAATAAGGAAGGATTTCACGAAATTTTTTATTAGAACCATAACTAGAAGCTCTGCACCTCACCCCAACATCCTATTAACAAGATCACCATAAATCATGCAAATAAAATCCTTAACTAAACACTATAACTTGGGAACTAAATAGAAAAAAAAAACAGAAAAAAAAAAGAAAAATCGAAAAAAAAGAGTAATCTTCATTGGCTATCTTCACACCCACATGTATACAAAAAATAAAAATAAATAGAAAGGGATTTACTTCGATGATTGTTACCTTGGCCTGCTGCCGAGAGGCGGAGGCCGGAGAATGGATATTGAGAGTTTGAGACGGAGGGAGACGGAGAGGAATTGTGAGATACTGAGAGTGAGACGGAGAGAGCCGGAGGATGTGAGATCGAGACTCGAGAGGCAAGAGTGAAGGGAGGAATTGTGAGATACTGAGACTCTGAGATGATGAGATTGAGATCTCGATCTGGGACTGGGAGCGGGCGGCTAGGGCAAATAAGGGAGAACTGAATCAGGATACTTACCTAGTTAGATAGACTTAGGTGGTGTTTGTTTAGCTCTTAATGTCTCTGAATGGACCGCCTCTGATTCGGTCAGAGGCGGTGTGTTGTTTGTTTTTTTTTTTTTTTACCTCTTAATGCCTCTGGATGGTTAAGCTACAAAATCAAGTCTGTGACGCCCCCAAAATTAGGTATACGTCACCCATCTTGGGTCGCCACTTACATGGTACATAAATTCAAATACAACTTACTAACCTAACTGCCGTGGTACAATATTGACATAAATCGTGAGTTTGAATACAAATATTGTCTACTAGATATTATACAAACTCAAAAGGAGTCCTCATTACAACTATTATCACACTATTTCACGTAATAGTGAGGACTACTAATGCTATCCTCTCGGACCATTACTGCTCCCCGACTCGTCTCCAATTTATGTTCTCATTTCTCAAGAGAATAAAGTGAAAGAAAGGTGAGCTCAACTAGCCCAAGAAGAAATATTATGACTAAGATAATGCAGAATAAATTATCATTAGCCTTCAACAAGTGTTAAACCGATAAAATACAATAGACAACCGGTTTAATCTGCAATGAATAAGCAATCCATTAAAAGAGTCAAGTAGAGAATAAAGTCTACTATCTTTTAGGTTTTAAAAGGTTTTCATCAATTTTTATATTTGAGACTCAAATTTTAATAAATATACCACTACATCTAATCATCCTCGAACCACGGCCAAGGATTTTCATCAAATTATCAATGGTCATGACTATACCGAATCACCCCCGGTCATAATCATACCAAAACTATCCATCATGCGCATTATTGTGCCAATCGAGGACTTTTGTCACATCATTTATATCAAGTCATGATTATAATTGAATGATCCTCGGTCATAATCATACTAAGTTCATCTACGCACGTAAGCCAAAGATAACATAATATAACATGAGGATGATGACAATGACATAGTAATTCAATAAAACAAGTTCAAGAATTATTTAATCCATGAATTATTAACGTCCAAATTGTCAACATGAAACTGTTTCGTAGAGTAAAATTCAAGAATGATCAGAAGAATATTTCCATGAAAAGATATTGGATTAAACGCAAATATCAAGGATATTCTACTAATTTCATGGAGTATAGAAGTCAAAGTTTTAACCAATTTGGGTATAATAAAGAATGGAATAACAAAAGAAATCACCACGCATGCAGACTTGTGATGCATGCGGTGTTATTCCAATGAATAATAATAACGGAACCGGTCGGTGAAATCACACAATCGCATGTGATGTTCCAACAGAATAATAAAGATGGAACCGATCCGGTGTAAAACACACAGATAGGATATTCCAATGAGAATGATAAAAGACGGAACCAGTGTGGGTGTAAAACACATGTGCATGGATGTTCCAACAGAATAATAAAAGCGGAACCGTGTCGGGTGTAAAACACATGCATGGATGTTCCAAATGAATAATAGAAGAATGTCACCAAGTATAGTAAATCACAGATTATAAAGTTATTCCAATGTAATAATAAAGAATGGAATAACATAAGGATTTCACCAAGTATAGGGTATCGCAGATATATCAAAGTTATGTATAGGGTATGCCACTTTTACAAAGTTATTCCAATGTAATAATAATGAATGGAATAATGAAGTTCTCTTCAAGAAGAAAGAATAACACCTCACCGTAAAAAAGAATGAATATAGAAGTAGTGAAGTAGCAGAATACTCTTCTTCTTTCTATAATTTTCTCTCTATAGCTTCTCTATAAATTCTCTCTGTAGTTTCAATGAATTCGTAAGAAAATAATGAAGGAATGAGCTTCTATTTATAGGAAAATGGAATGCATAAGAATTAATCCATGAACTATCCAGATTGATTTACTTTAATCGACAAATCCATATTTAAAGAAAAATCTTTTAAATAAAATATAATATATTCTATTTATATAAAAACATTTTACTATCTGCAAACACTACGCAATACTATGCAAAACATTATGCAAAATACTACGCAACACTATGCATAATAAAATATAATATATTCTATTTATGTAATAACTTTAATAAAAAGATTCTATTTTATATAAAAAGATGCTTCGCATTTTATTACGTTAATAATACGAATAAAACAAAACGTCATTATCATTATAATAATTCATATTATTAATCGACAATAATGGAATCAAACCGGTTGACTTCTCACATAAAGATCAATAATCAATACGCAGGTGCTACTACGCAACCACACGACATCGTATTCTTTTTACTACCGAAAGTAGTTCAACAAGAACTACACGGTAAAACTTCCGTAGTTATTTCAATAAAATATATTTTGTCGTTTTTCAATCCGACAATAATTTTGCTAGGGGTCCACCAATGATTGAGTAGTTTATACGAATATTCCTCGCTAAACAGAATATTCCCAACCAATCGAATATAATATAACCACTCTTGCATACTTTTGCAAAATTTATAAATACTACCCACAACTATAATATTATCTCAAATTCACACCATAATATAAAAAAATTATTTCGACAAAATTTAAATCTTTATTGATAAAATCTGGGGTCTCACAAAGTCTGTAGGATTAAGAGGCATGTCTGAATGAGAGTTGCTATTTTTTGGACAAAAATACCCTCATTAATATTATTATTTTCCTTTCCTATCCACCACCACCACTACCAGATCTTACCACCACCGGTGCCACCGCTGGCGCTACCGCCGTCGCCACCGTCGCCACGGCCACCACGGCCACCACCACTACCAGATCTACCACCAGAGGCAAGGGAGGGGAGGGGAGGGAGGGGAGGAGGAGGGAGGGGAGGAGGACTGGGGCCGAGCAGTGGAGGAGGAGGGCAATGGAGTGAGGGGGAGGAGGGGACGAGGGGAGGGGGGGGGATGGGGGGTCATGGGGATGGGGGGGGGTAGATGAAGAAGGGAGGGAGGGAGGGGGGGGGGCGAGGGAGGGGAGGGAGGGGAGGGAGGGAGGGCAATGAGAAGGAGGGGGAGGAGGGCCACGGGAGGGGGGGCGGGGGGGGGTAGATGAAGAGGGAGGGAGGGAGGGAGGAGGGGGGCCTGAGCAGGGAGGAGGGCGGGGAGAGTAAGGAGGAGGAGGAGGGCCATGAGGGGGGGGCGTGAGATGGGGGGTAGATGAAGAAGAAAATGTTTTGTTTTGTTTTTTTATTTTATTTTATAGTTTTGTTTAGAAGGTTAAAATGGTAAAATACTTTTATTCAGACATTTTGAAAAAAAGTAATCATCAAACAACATTTTTTCATTTAGATACAATTCTATTCAGATACTCTATATTATTCAGACGTCTAAACTATTCAGGTTTTAACACTAAATTTTATCAAACACCACCTTAGTATATATAATATTATAAATTAATTTTTTTTTAAGTATTACGCTTCGGTTATTCGGGTATCCGAATAACCTGTTTTTGAGAATCGGAATCGAAATCGAATATTGAATAATAATTCGGATATAACCGAAATTCTAAATAAAAACGAAAAACCGAAATAATTCGGTTAAAAAATTTCGGTTCGATTCGGTATTGTATTTCGGTTTTATCCGTTTTTTGCTCACTCCTAATGCTATCACCTTTGGTCTGGGACACAACACCTAACTACATCATTTTATTATCTTGTAGGGGAGAATTTATTGAATTAATTTTATTATTCTACTTTGAGATATAATTTTAAGTTGAGATTATGTATGGCTTATCAGAAAATTTGCTCTGACGTATGGAAGTGCATCACAGCTTTTCCAATAAAATAAATGTCAGCTCAGCTGGTTCAAAAAGAAATATTGTTTGCCATGAAATGTCAGCCCAGTTGTCTAATGAAATCCAAAGCCTCCTAATTCCCATCTTCACTTTAGCAACATAACTAAGTTGCAAACCGATATTGAACAGTTAGACATGAGCTATCATCGGTTAAGTGCGGTTTGAAGCACCTACTCATCATCTGTTTACATCTCCAACTATATTCAAGCCTTTAGGGTCTAATACTAGTATTTAACGTCCCAGCTTGGGAGGCTAACAGTTTTTATGCGTGGAACCTGGAACTTGTTCATAGTTTGAATTTGGCACCAACCTTTTCATGGTCTGACAGGACAATATACATTAACATAAAATACATAATTGAGCATTTCTTCTAGATTGGTGAATCAATTAACACTTGCATTCGGGGCTGATATAGTCGGCAGCAATAAATTTGGCCACCTGGATATCCTCCCTAAATATATAACAGTGAATGAGTGAAAGCATAATAAAGTCATAAATGATCTCTCCTCCTGAAATTTCAGAAACAATCACTACATGCTAGAAGAAGCCCACGGAGAATTTCAGAAGTTGCAATGAGCATCAACCAGTCCACAAGGAAACCCATTTCATGAAAGCTATTAATCTTCAGACTCGTCCCCTTTCAAGTTCATATTCAATACCCTACAAGACTTTTCTCGGTTATCAAGCTCTGATATACTTGACGTAGGACATTCTTCTACAATATGATCGTCCCTCTCATCAACTAGAGACTTAATATAGGAACATGGCCGTTCATCAGCTTCTATATTATGCCCATGCTCTTGCCCTGGACTGAATGATGATTCGAAAGGTGAAGGTCCAGGAGGTTGTGTCCTCATCTGCACAGACCGCATAAGTGCAGCCCTCCTCAAGTCAGCTGAGTGGCATATGTCACTTGGTGATGAGGGGAATCGACCCTCGGAGTCTGAGCCCCGTTGACGAGATTGTGAAGATGTTACAGGGAGGTTACAGCCATACAAAGGATATGAAGTGGTGGGGGAACCTGAGGAGAACCCACCTGGAAATCTTTGGTACCTGTAAGGAGAGACTGGACTAGTGGGCAGACTATCAGGTTGAGATGAGCACGTGTTAATTGGGCTCTCAAAATATCTGCAGTCATCCGAGTCATCGGACATTGGTGAATATTGTAAGGGCACCTCATCTCTGAAATTGCAAAAGATTTGAAATCAAATAAATATGAGGAAAAGAAAATGAAGAAGACGAAGGTGTCATTGTATTAGGACAGCCATTAAGGAAGAATAACGGTAATATACTGCAATACCTAAGGTATGATAATATGTCAGGACTAACCCCTAGTCCTTACTCTGATTCGAATTCAAACAGGGAATTAGAGCACCCAATTTGCATATTAGGATGCAACAATAGCTTAATAATGGCAATAGTAAAGACTTGATGCAGAAAATATTAAGAACAAGCAAAGAACAATTGTGAACAATGATGGTTTAATGTTTTCAACAATTTAATGGAGGATTAGGAATGTAACTGTAGGATACTTGTAGAAAAAGATACAGAACAAAAGATAGATTGACTAAGCCATTTCTATTTCATTTCATTGATAAGATCACTCAATACATACTACTAACCATAAGACTATTACTTCTAGAACCTTCAAACTTTTCTAATGTCCCATGGACTTTTATTAATATACTCAAGGCCCTTGGCCCTACATAACGAGAACGTGCCTCCATAAGTTGCATCAATTTAATTAGCCAAGATGCTATCCATCAAAATGCACAGCCGCTCGATTAGAATAAATGAACTAATGAACAAATAGTGAAGACAAATGCATATTAAAGAGAAGCCAATACACTGTTCCCATTATATGCAGATTAAAGAATAGTTCATGCAAAGTTTCTTAATTTCTGATCAAATATGTTTTTCACTTGAGGCCTACAATATCTAGAAGTATGACATTGGAATTTATTCTGACTTATGATGTACACGATTTATATAAATTTCAATTTACACCACACACGGAACATATTGTCACATGCAAACCAAATACTGTTTTGCAGAAAGAGGGCTCTGACCGGATGACAATTCACTCAAGTACAAATACTTGTATCTTGTTAGTATATGGAAGCCAAAAGATTGAAATACATAATAAACCTGAGAAAAATAACTTTGTTTGGCTGTTCCTCGTGCAACACACATTTTATCTATTGACAAGGTCCAAGAACAGGGAAAAAACCAAAATCTGAAATGCAATTTGTAATGTATTTCTAAATTTCAATATCGAGTTAAATTAGAAACTTAAAGCAGGTTGGAGATAATACTCTCTCAATTAAGAAAAAGAGTCCCATTTTGACTTCTGCAAACCAATCTTAGGACTAACAAAATTCCAATAAGTAGCACAACTCACATGTATCTAGAGAACATTAACAACATTATTTCAGGTTTCAATGATCTATAAATCTTTCAATGAATATGCCAGAACCAAAGGACAATTGATAATACCATAACGAGCCCCATTAGGGACACTGCAGTTTATAAGGCTAAGAATAGAATCAGTGTTTACCTAAGATAAAACAAGCTCTCGGACCTTGCTGGGGAATCCATGAGGTTATCAGGGAGGGGGTCTCCAACTGTCAGTCCGTTTAGACTTGATGCCATTATCTACATCAGCATAAAATGGCACAATTCTTTTAACTTTAACTTCACAATGTCACGACCATATTTAGGGATATACATATAAGAAAAATATATTGTTAAGATTACAAATGAAACCTCTTTTTGTGAAACAGAGAGTATATTTATGTAGTTAAGGTTTGCAAATTGAGATACTACATATATGTTGTTCCGCAAAATGAATCCTTTTTGTTGATGATAGTATAAAATGACACAATTTCACTACCATATTTAGGGATATACATAGAAGGAAAATATACTGTTCAAGTTTGCAAAGAGGACTTGTTTTTGTGGGAAGGAGGGAGTATATATTATTATAAAGAATATACAGAAAATTAGAGAAGCCCAAATCAAAGCAGCTTGGCACAGCATTTTATTTTTATTTTATGCCGCATTAGAATTGAAAACTAATTTGTCCGAAACACTTTAAAATTAACAAATAATCCCATACGAATCATAAGTATAAGGAGCAAAACTTTCACAAAAGAAAAGGGTGAGGAGAGGCGGTGACCTCGCTAAGGTAACGCTTGTGAGAGTGAAGATTGTCAACATAAACTTCATCTTCTGGATCTCTACTTCTCTTTCCTCCACTGGGAGACGCTGCTAATGCCGCCGGTGTTGATGAAGATGTTGATGACGACTGATTTGCTTCCAAACCCATCGATTTTAACTCTGATTTATAATTTTTTTTCCCACAATCTCACTCGGTTTTCCACAAATCTGAATGAAGCAAATATGGTGCTGCATCCCTTGATTTTGATTTTGGGAAAGTGCTTAGTGGCCACTCAGTGGTTGGGGCCCAGTGGACACAAGAATATTGCTTTTACAGTTATACAGTTATTTCCTATATTCTGAAACGATTGTCTTGTCTTTACGAGGGCCGTTGGAATTATATTACGTAAGTAATAAAATATTTATGATTAATAAAACTATTGTTTTGATAATATGTCATAATTTTAACATCAATTGTATACATATTATATAATATATTAAATTTAAGTTCATTTGGAATGAATATTTTAGATAAACAAATAAGAAGAGAAATGTTAATTTTACTTCGATTATATTAAATTATATTTAAGTCTATAGTAAATTATATTTAAGTCTAAATTTAAGTTCATTTGGAATGAATATTTTAGATAAACAAATAAGAAGAGAATTGTTAATTTTTATTACGAGTATATAATATGATATAATACTAAATTATAATTTTAAATGTAAAAATACTGTATATATATTATAATCAACAAAAACTTGCTCTTTTGTGAGAATAAAACGGAAATGAAACTTTTTTTAGAAACGATAAATAGGCTGCTTAGGTAGCCCAGACCGGGCCTATTGATAAACCAGGGTGGGCTAAGAGAGCTCCAAAAAGCCCATATATATTCTGACACCGTTGTAAGTAACTCTCCTAATTCAGGTTTGATTCAACCATAATATTATGTAAATGAGCTAACAAGAGAAGAGTAGTAGGGTACCAAAAAATATTGCTGTTACATATGCAAATTATAACGGCCCGAAAATGCTGAATTGAACGCTTAAGGCCCATGATATGTTTAGCTTTATAAGCGAATCAGAGTGGCCCAATTAGGTGTCTAGTTTAGTAACAAAAGAATATTAGATTGATATTTGTTCGTAAATATTATAATCTCGACATTATAATATTATGATGAATTATAATTTTAAGACTATTAATTCAATGATCAAATAGATTTGGTCGCATATTTGTTTAAAATGAGATTATTCATGATATAGCATAAAATAATATCATGTTATATTTATTTTGTCTATGATTATTTAAAAATTGGATAAAAACTTATCGTTTAAGTTGATATACTTTTATCAATAATAACAAAGAGATCAAAGTCTTAATACTATGAACATAGATGAATAGAATACGATACACCGGTCATTTTAAAAGAAGGTAAAGGTTAATTTATCTACAATTTTTTAATTTCAAATGGTATACCTAATTGGATATGATATTAAATAGTCTCTTAATTCAATTCTAAGTGTTATGCTTGCAAATAAACATGACACCATGGACCTCGAAATAGACATTAAAAAAATAAAGTTTTAGTCTTAACATTTGGGATGAGGGGTGTTAAGCTTTAACACTACGCAAAACGTTTAGCAAGTAAATATTAAGAAAATGATAAATCTACAACAAAAAATAATATTTTTACATGAAAATTATCGTTATAGATCTTATAGCGATGGTTTTTATTGTCGCTATACATCTATAACGACATTTTTCATGTGAAAATATCAAAAAATATTGTAAAAATATCAATTTCCTAAATATTACTCCCTCCGTCCCAAATTAATTGCTCAATTTTGACTTTTTAAAGTCAAATTGATCATTTTTAAAACTAATCCTTTTACTATTTTTGCTAAAATATAGGTGAAGATATTATAACCAAAAGAAAGTATATACAATTTATTATTAATATTAATTTTTATAATTTTAGAAATATATTTAAATATGCTTAATTATTAATTCTAAGAATAGTCAATTTGACTTAAATAAGTCAAAACTAAACAGTTAATTTGGGACGGAGGATTATCGTTTTGCACTAATATTCTCCTGATGTTGAGAATGTGAGTATCATTTTAGGACAAAATAAAATTAAACGGTGGACACGTCTAATAAATGGGTTAATATTAGTGTTGAAAATTTTGACACTAGTAAATTAAGTGTATTGATATTTTCACAACCATAAATAATACATGGGCCTCGCACAGGAAATTAATGAACATATCAAAAATTATTTATGAACATATCAAATTTTAAATTAAAAGGATAATATGACATAACTAAAACCATACCACAAGGCACGAGGAGGGAGTTTAATTTCAAGATGTAACCAAGCGCATCAGGTCAAGGGATAAGTATACACAAATTGGAAAGAAGGGAAGAAGCCAAAGAAGAAAACGCCAAAATGAAGGACAATGATATTATTAGGAGACCAGAAATGTGAAATAGGCCAGCCCAGAATGCTCAGGCAGTCACATGGTACCCATTGCCCACTGCTGCAACAAAAAGTAGTAGTAGTAGTAGTAGTAGTAGAATATCTGCACAGGCAGGCACAGCGGATATAGGAGGAAGGTGGTTTTTCTTAAGGGAATCCAAGGCCAGCCAGTGAGTGGTACCTACCTACCTTCTCTCCAGGTTCCCTTCTTTCATTTAACTTAAAAATGTCAAGTGGCAACTGCATGTTTTCATAAACCAAAGACCTACCTTGTGTACACAAAGCTGTCCCAACCATATAACTTGTTCACCAAGGAAAGGAGTACTGATTTTCACAAAACGAATTAAGACAAGTACAAATTCAACCTAAATCAGATTTGGTGCAAGGATGAGTTTTATCATTAATATCGATCTCAATGAAGAAAATTATGTATACATGTTTTTAGTTACAAATTTGGGTGAATCCTTGCTTGCATCTATCTGCCACCCGGTGAATTTTGAACTCAAATTGAAGGAGTTTTGTCGGCTAAAAGTTGGTTTTAATTTCTTGAGTTTTTCGACCGATAGCTTAAAAGCAAGTTAATTTCCGGCGCGATTTGGGTGTTTTTTTTGGGTTTAATCTTACACAAATTTGCTTGAACAAGTTTTCCGTCAATATTTGGAATTCTTTTCTTATGATTGATTGTGCTCGAATTTGATTAAGGGACAAAGCCTAAAGGCCGGTTTGCATGCTTTAATTGAGGGATTACGTAAGGTTTTTAATGGATTTTTGTTGAAAATATAATGTTCTGCAAACCAAGGATTGAACCGTGGTTTATCTAAGGTTTGGTGATGAATTGTAAGATGTTTATGGATGATTTGATTGTCTGTAGGAAACTAAATGGTTTTCAACGGTCTGGGGTTGAGTTTGGATCGTAGTTGGATGAATTTTTTGGCTGAAAAGTAGAGTTGATGAAGGTGAATGGTGTTCTAATGGATTAGATGAAGGTTGAACGACAAATAGAAAATATTTTAAAAAGATTATAATTGTCTTTACACACTTTAGTTAACAGTGTTGAGACCAAAACGTATTTTTCACTTCACCTGACGACTACAGGTGTCTTAAGTGTCAATTTTTAAAACCCAGGTTGTGATATAAAAAAACATGAAATCCCAAATAAATTCTGATATACGTGATTTTAAAATAAATACTAGTAGTATTAGAAATTAGAAGCACTGCATGGAAACACTTTCGAAAAACACCCAATTAGTATGTATCAACATCTAACCCCAAATCCAACCACCATACCCAATTACCCATCCAATAACTGGTTGCAACTTGCAAACACTTTCGAAAAACACCCAATTAGGAACGAACAAAAAGGACACATTCACATTCATAACTTTACAAGTGTGGGGCAGATGCACCTAACAGAGTATTCAACCAATCTTTGCCCACGTGGTGTATCAGATACATATAAATGATTTTGGATTAAGAAAACATTGACAACACCAACAAACCTAACAAAAAATCCCATGCTAGATCATCAGCCATTTTCATGCATTACAGGAAGTGGTTAGTATGAAATTTATTTTGAGGTAAGTTGGTCAATTGATAAATATAATCTTATTACGCGAGGCGGGATCAGTATAGTGTTTAGATTCTATCGATTAATCGACCAACTTATCAAAAAAATAACTTCATGCTAACCGGATCCATTACAACAGGTGGACACCGTGGATCGATGATATGACTATCATTACTTTATTACACTATCACATTAGTATATGCCTCCCACACTTTCCACAACAAATTTAGAATAGAAACAAAATAATCAAAATACATAAAAGTAAATGTGATTCGGGCCTTCGGGGTCCCCAACCCTCTCCACAAGAACATCTTGTCACTGGATTCACAATAAATAATCTACACCATATATGATCTATAATTACTCTTTTTGATACATATTTGATATCTATATTTAAATTGCCACCATTGTTGCCTGGCTTTGAGATCCATCATTCAGCATTAATGCTTATAATAATCATAAGTAAATAAAGAAGCAAATAATAAAATGGCCATTTTAATAAATTAAAGCTTCTATTACCGTGAAGAAGCATTAACAAAGCCATTCGGATTACACAAACTAATATTCTCTAGTGCGAGATCTATACAGATAATATTTAATTTTAATTTTACCTCGATGAAACAGGATTCAAAGTTCTAGTGAATCCACTAAGGGCGCCATAACCTTTGGAACTAAATCCTAGACAACCAAGCAAACCTTGCCTGTACGGCAAAAATGTCTTCTTCTTCATCTCTTCAGCCTGCGCTCTGTTTGTGGTGTAATGTAACTCGTGAGCCGATAATGGAACTCTTCGTTTAGATACTCCATTTGCAGGCTTTCCTCCGGCACCTGATTTTTTGGCCGTTTGTGACTTACTCCGTTTCTGGTTTGAAGTTCTATCCTTCTCGTCTCTAGAAGATGACGGCGTGAGAGACGGCGAAGAGAGTTTCCTCTCTCTTGTCGACTGAGAAAAAGAGATCGTTGACCAGAACTTCTCCTTACTATTCCCTCTACCTTCGCTTTTGCTTCTGTACAAAAGATCCTTCAGAAATATCCATTTCTTCGAGTTACGACCGGAAGATGAGGACCTTGACGATGAAGCTGAACCGGACGGTGTCGTTTCAAGTGATGGCACGTCGGTATCGCCACTCGTTTCACCAATCTTTTCATTGGTCTTACCATTATCCTCCAACTCCAGATACTCACGCACTTCACGAATACACTCGCCGCCTCGGAGAGGAGAGAGAGATCTAGCTTTCCGATGGAGAGATCGATTGCGCAATCTCAGATCCCTCCCTCTCGTCACCTTAACTTCGCTACATTCATCGTCTTCGTCTTCGATCTCCAGATCCAGCAATGGAGCTAAAAACTGAGGCCTCTGCAAGTGAGACGAAAGCTTCATCGGCCGGATCTGACCGTTCAGAAACAACTCATCCGCCGAGCTCATGGATCCATTTCCCGTTGGACTACTAGGTGAAAACCTAGAAGAAAACTCAAACTCAAACGATCCAGACGAAGTTAATGACTCCGCAGAGGTCAACAGCAGCTGAGAAGAAGACGACGTAGCTTTGGAAAAGTAGTAGTGCATCGGACTCGCCGGAGCACTGAAGAAGTAACCGGAGGGACCGCGGCCGGGACTGGAAGGGGCGCTAACGTAAGGAGTAGAACAGGTGCTGTCCATATCTTCGCTGAGACGATGAGCTTCGAGAGGTTCTCCGCCATTGTTAGGGCTTGAGAGTTCCACCATTACTGTTTGAATTGTGTTTGTGAGAGAGAGGGAGAGGTGAAATGGGACGGAGAAAAGTTGTGATTAAAGCTTGCTGCACACACAATTATGAGATAGAGAAAAGGAGGGAAAGCATATATGTCAGGAGGAGAGATCTGTTAGCTGCTTTGAAAATTGTAATAATAATGCTTGTTTTATAACGTGACTTGCCTGTTGCCTCTACTCTTTACTTTTATCCAATCTTACAAAGACGAATTTACGAGGCTGCCCATAATTTTGACTTCAAGCATACACTCATGGTTAATATTTAAATTATATTAATTAAACTCAAATATCACTATTTCTTAAATATTTTATATTATAAACGTAAACTCAGTGTTAAAAATATTAGTAATTCTTTAAATTATTAACTTACTCTTAATTTACTCAAGATAGTTAATGTATAATGGGTTTATTCGGTTTCTAATATTTATGTTTTCGAGTTTGAAATAAAATTAATTATAATAAAAAAATTAATGTTTTCTTTTATGTTGTTATTAAATTTATATAAAAAAATAAGACTTTAATTTTCCATTTAAATTATTAATTTATCTTTTTATTAATTTTATTGTGTTTATAATATACATGGTAGGATAAGAATTATAAAATATATGTTTATGTTATTTAATTTTTGTTTGAATTTGTTTATTTTTAAACAAAATTTTTGACAATAAAAAATTATTAAAAATTTTAATTTTACGTCTATTTTTTGTTTGAATTTGTTTATTTGAATTTTTTGACAATATTAATTTTACGTCTATTTTGTAAAAAATTATTCATTAAATGGCTCAATAACACAAAAAATATATTAAAAACTTCAATTTTCATCCATTTTCTTATTTTTCTTACAATCATTTTAAAATTTAATAACTTAATATCACATGTTTGTGACGATAATACATCGTGCATTTGAATTTTTAAATATTTTATATATTATATTTGAGTCTCGAACATAACTTTTATCAATCCGATCTTATTTTTAGTCAAACTTACCGAAACTAATTTATGCGGAATATTTTACCTATATAAAAGGGTAATAATGTCATATTAAATGCCGTGGTATGTGAACGTAATATATGAATATAAGCAAGGGCGAAGAAGAGATAATAAAAAAGAATTTAAAAATAGTGGGAAGAAGAAGAGAGCTAATTTTGATTGGAGGGTTAAAAAACTGGGTGGTGAAATAGCAAAAAGTAATACGACGTGGGAGCACGTGGCTGGGGTTGGATTCCCAATATTTCCTCCTGCCATACGAGGCTGACTTTCTTCACCATGCTTGTATACTTCCCACCGATCTTACTATCACATATATAGAAAAATATTTTACGTATTATTCTATAAAATTCTTTTTTACGTGATAGTAGTATTATTTTATACTTTAGTTTGAAGGAGCTGGCCTGTGTTTATGGAGTAATGTATTGAGTACTCCCATGTCAGTCTAATAAATATAATATTATTTACAAAAATTAATAAATATTAAACTTTAATTTTTGTTTCATATTTATGTTTAAAAATAATAAAATGCATGCCATATCTAGTTTTTATTTTATTTTGATGAAATAAATCTTATGTAATCTTTATATTATAAAGCCTCCGGGGAGACTTCGGTGGTTTTGTTGTCACGCTTGATGAATATTTTCTTTTATTTTACTCCTCTTATAATTTTATTTATATTTTTTAATTTTTAATTTTTAATTTTTCAAATTTTATAAAAAATATATATTTTACTCAACATAATTTACCCACATAAAGCGCGTGTCTCCAAATACTTATCAAAAAGTTTGTAAAATAGTAGCATTTGTTTAAAAATTGTTATTCTTATAAATAAAAATTAATATTTCTACAAGGTCTCTCTCATATAAATGTATAACTCATTTATTATTCATATAATAGGATTTTGTTAAACTATCAATTTTACTCATAAAAATATCAATTCATTCAATTCCCTTTATTTATTATACTATTTGGTCCAAAAAAGTGTACATGTGTGGGTTAAAACATATGGTGGTGATAAATGTATTATATTTTTTTTTATGAAATTGATATTTTTACATGACTTTTTGACGATTTTTATGTGCAAATATCCAAAAGTCATGAAATGTATTTTTTACATAAATAATAATAACATAAAAGGAAAAAATGTATATACATAGCTGTGTAGTACACAATCGCATATATCGACTGTTTTTTTTTTGAGCTATTTTGGTCTATGACGACAGTGTACTACACAGCTGTGCATATACATATATCCCTAACATAAAACTCTTTATTTTTGAGGCAATGATATTACAAAGATGATATCTATATCCCAATAAATAAATAGAATTTATATTTTTATAAGAAAATTTGATTGTTTCGCAAAGAATTCTATCATATGAGATGGGCCCCATTTACTATTTATGTGAGGAGGAATTTATAAAATTATAAAATTTATTTGTAAAAATATAAATTCTTGTAAATAAATAATAGGTGTATGGTTTTGTCTTTGAACTTTTAATAAGTTTAATTGTACGATTGATATTCCAATTGGATCATGAAATAAGAGACAGTATGTGGAATGATAAAATCTTTACTGGACTTGCTACATAGATGGGAGTTGTTTTAAACATCCAAATCCAAAGTATAGGGCTCGGGGAAACTTTTCATATGTTATTTAGCTTGGGCTTTTTTTGAGATAATATTATTATTTTTCTTGAATTAAAGTATAATCTTTAAAATTTTAGAAGGGGATCAGCTTATTACGTTCAATTTAACGGCGTCAAAAAATACAAACATTCTTAAATAGTAATAGTCCCCAAAAGAATGAATAAAGTACAATTTACACATATATTAAAAAAAATAGATGGAAAAAAGTAAATAAATTTTAAATTTATCTTTAGTGGTCCCACAAAATTATATAAAGTAACAAATACTTTTATTTTTGTATACTAATGAACCATTAAATGACATATTTACTCTTTACTTTATGTACTACATGATTATTGTTTTTAATAATCACAATTCATAAGAGAATCAAACTAGTCAAGCTTCATCAATACCAACATATAATTAATCAACTTACAATAATTTGTCAAATTCATAAATCAAATATATTGTAATCCAGGTTTTTTTTCTTATTCTTATTAAAATGACATCATTTAAAATTAAACAAATTATTATTATTATTATAAATGTTATCGCTCAAATATATCATATTTAAAATTTATCCAATAAATCGCTCAAATATATCGTATTGTTTTTTGTACACCATGATGTGCTGAATTAAGGTCAGTTAAATATTCAAGAGGGTTCATGATCAGTGGCTTTTACAATGTAAAACAAAGAGCTAATCCAGCCCATGCAATCATGGGCCAGATTTTACAACTATTCATACGTATATGCTAGTTAATTAATTATCTTGTATAGGCTAAGTATTTTGTAGGTGGACATCAGTTTATAACTATTATATCTAGTTATCTACAAATTAAAAACAAAGAAGTGGAGGCATCAAAAGATATGCTTGGCTCCATAAGCAAAGGGGAATGAATACATGGACCTATTTATGCATTAACTAGGGTGTCATTTTGCATGTAGCCAATAACGAAGAATATAAATTTAATTAAGGGTTAATTGAAATGAGTCGAATCGAATATTGAGTTGTTCAGATTTAGTTCACAAAATTTATCGAATATAAAATAAAGTTTGATTAATGCTCATTTAACTACCGAGTCGAACACGATCTCAAATCGAGCCCGAACAATTTGAACTTTTCGAACGAAAATAATATGAGTATCGATAGAAAATCTTAATTTGAGGAGGTTCAAGTAATTTATCGAACTTTAAAATTTGTTCAGATTTGACTCGTTTATATTTTAATTCGAGTTCGAATCGAACTTTTAATCGAGCGAGTACGAATCGAGACCGAACTGTTTGCTCATTTTATAACATTAAATTTAATAAATTATCAAATTTACATGGGTTGGCATTGGACTTTAAAAGTAAAAGAATAGTGTTGAATCCAAATAAATAAACCTCACCTGTCACCTAGTTATTTAATCAAATTCTTACAAATCTTGGACACATTAGTGCAAATAGAATATATGCGGTTCGTGATCCCTGGATACCGAGGAGTCCTTGGAAACTTAAAAGGTGTTTGAGATTGCTTATAATTAGTTTTAAGAAACAAAAACTGTTTGGTAACTTGATTTTAAAATTGTTTATACTCACTTTTTATCAAAACAACAATTTGGAGCTCTGGTTATTTGCCAAAACTTATAAACAGTTTTGAAATATTACTAATCTATCCATATTTATTTTAGTAATTTCATTCATGAGATATTATAGTTCTCTCGAATATTCATTTTAGCAATTTACACTTGAAATAAGTTAAAATAATTAAATTTTATACTATTTTTTTACTAATTCAAGTACTTTTTATTTACCAAATGTAATTTAATTTTTTTTTTAATTATGAACAGATTCACTAATTACATTTTTTAAACGGTCCCAAACATCCTCTTTGAGTAGAGTGCGTCATATAAATAGTACTTTATTCATTTCAAATCATATGATCATCGATAATTTTTAAAAATCAATTAAACTCAAAAAAGTTATGAAACAATAAAAAGTATGATAAATAATATTTTTAGATAATTTATAATATTTATCGGTTGTATTGATTAAATTAAAAGAATTTATATTAATTTTACTTTTAAAAAAATTATAAATTGACTTGAAAATTCAATAATGATAAAATAAAATATAGAATGGATGGAGTGACCATTTAAGCAGCAGAGGCGTATGATTCTCAAGAATATTTTATTACTATTCGTTAAAAAATCGTGTTCCTTCTAAAGGAAACCTTTCTTCACTGGAGGTTCCCTACAAATTCGAAAGTGACTCGATAGCCGTCAAGCATTGGTGCTTAACGCTAACCATTTTGATTTTCCCGCTTGGACATTAAGACAAACATTTGGCGGACATTTAGCAGATTCACCTTCAAATCTACAGCGCCTGTTTCAGTTAGAACTATTTCAAAGATGAAGTACGTGCTTGTGACGGGTGGAGTAGTGAGTGGACTCGGCAAGGGTGTCACCGCCAGTAGTATTGGCGTCGTTCTCAAAGCCTGCGGCCTTCGGGTCACCTCTATTAAAATCGGTTTGTGTTCTGTTTTTTTAATTAGAACGAGCAAATTAGATTGAATCCTTAATACACTGTTATCCGAATTTATTTTCATTTTATGTTTTTGTCTCTTTAATCTATGCATGAAGTTGGGCATTTTAGACTTTGGCTACCATGTTACAATTTTGTTAATTTTTACGGTATTGATTAAAACTGTGATTCCACTTTAGTAATTAAGTGAATCACACTGAAAATAGGAACTGCAAAATGACAAGTGCAATAGAAGTTCGACGATGAATAGTATTTCCTTCGATAAAAACAAGTGCTATCAGACTGATGTGTAAAGATAACTTTTTAACTTATTTGTCACGAGTCTCAAAAACCAACAAGATTGGGCTTTTGTTTTCAACATTGGGGATGTGGGTTTTTGTAGAATCTTTGATGATTTGATCTGTTTGTTTTATTTATGTGAATTAAGTTACGTTTTTTCATCACATGTTGGTCTGTTGGGCATCCACTTCCATGGTGGTAATGCATATTTGTCGTAATAGTTCATTTAGACAACGATTCATATAGTTCCTTTATCTTATGTGGTATTCCTGAGGTAGACGGGTTATGTTGTAATATGATCAAATTTGATGTTACAGTAGTATGTCATTTTTATCTTTCATATATTAGTGACTGACGTCTTCCTGTGATTGCAGATCCTTACTTGAACACAGATGCTGGTACCATGTCTCCTTTTGAACATGGGGAGGTTTTTGTTCTTGATGATGGCGGAGAGGTTTCCTTTTCCTTTTTGTGATTCATACATTAATTTATGCTCACACAACAAAGGTTGAGAAGGAAGCTGTACTTGCCAGTCGTCAAAATTGAATTTCGATATGATGTTACTATTGCCAAAAAATAAAATAAAAAATGATGCAAAATCTCAAAATAAAATACCACTTTTAATGGACATTTAAATTAAAGCCTTTTACATTCAAAATTTGTATGATAATTTATAAAATTTGCATTTTTTGATTGGTCTTTTATTTATCACAGAACAGAGGAGGTGGTTTTCACCATTAGAATTTTCAAATTTGTAAAAGTTTATCATTATTATAGACTTATATCTAATACTATATATTTCGGTCAAATGATAGGCTATATAAGCTCTCCCTACCTATACGCCACACATGACAAATATCTAGGATTTTTAAAATGTATCAAACCACTTGCTTAGTAAAGAAGCTATATTTAGAGATTATGCTAGATAAAGCTGATATTTGGATAATTTCGAGGCATTATGGAACTTTTCATGCTGAAAGCCATTCAATGGGCTTTTGGATGATAAGAGCTGGAAGTGGAAATGCTAATATTTATAAAAGTAAGCTATGTTGAAATGATTTCTATTATGTGCAATCAGTTCAATCATCATTTGGACTCCTAACACATTTTCACAATTTCTTCATGTTTTACTATTTTCCTTCTAGCATCAAAAGAAATATTTCACACTATTTTTCTGTTCTAATAGGTTGATCTGGATCTGGGTAACTATGAACGATTTTTGGATGTAAGACTTACTAGAGACAACAACATTACCACTGGAAAGATTTATCAGGTGCTTAAATCCTTTGGTTTTTGGAATTTATTGTTGATTCGTCACCTCTTGAATTCTATTATTTTAATAAAGGTAACAATTTTTTATTTTATTTTATTTTATTTTTCCTGTTAGTCTGTCCTTGATAAGGAACGGAAAGGCGATTATCTTGGGAAGACTGTTCAGGTGATGTTGCATGTATATATACTTAATCATTTCTAATTTGGAACATTTAAATATGGTCCTGCTAACTGTGCTCTTGCATGTTTAACTGGATTTCAGGTGGTCCCACACATTACAGATGCCATTAAGAATTGGATTGAATCGGTTTCTGTTATTCCCGTGGATGGGGAAGAAGGTCCAGCTGATGTTTGTGTGATAGAATTGGGAGGGACTGTAGGTATGAGCTCTCTTAAAGTTTGAGGCACCAAAAGTTCTATCCTTTCTCTCCCCACCAATATCTAATTTCCCGTCTTATCATTTATGAAAAGATAATATAATTTTTTTCCCCAAAATTATTAGGTGATATTGAATCAATGCCTTTCATAGAGGCTTTGCGACAACTATTCTTCTCAGTTGGTAAGGTTTCATTGTTTCTGTTTTTTCAGAAAGATTGATTAAGTTCACTCTGATGTTATTTATTGGTTTCCTCATTCTCCTATGTACTCTATAGTCTTCATTATGTTGTCAAATGATAAGAGAATAAGTCATTGTGTAGTATCTACATGGTTCACCAGAGATGCTGGGAAGTATTCTCAATTCTACAACGCTGGCGTAGGCTGAATGAATCCCATGTGAAAGCATAAATGTAGAAAGAATGCTGGGGAGTGTTCTGAAAGAATTATTTTCAGATGACCTGACTCCCACTCTTTTCTTCAACATTTGTTAGCTTAGCTGGGTGGTGTAGTTATCATCTCTGGCAGGATATCTTTTGAACATGACAATGTGTGGTTGAAATTTTATGCTCCCCCAGCGATGTCTTTCTATGGTCCTATCTCTGTTGGGCTCTGTATATGTTCCTCATTGTTTATGTGCAATATAGCTGTATAATTAATGCCTATTTTACTTTTCATGTAGCAACCTCTTCTGACTTGTATATTTGTGCCTTTGATTATGTTCAAATGTTTAATTGGCTATTCTCATGTCACACTTCAATCTTTTTTGCAGGACAAGATAATTTCTGCCTCATTCATGTGAGCCTTATACCTGTATTGGGTGTAGTAGGAGAGCAAGTAATTCTCTGAAGCTTTTAACATTAATTCTAACCTGATTTTGATGTTTTTATCTAATTACATTTCCTAAGGTTGTCATATTATCTGATATAAGTTTCCATCTATGTTTGCTGGCAGAAAACCAAACCAACGCAACACAGTGTGCGGGAACTGAGAGCACTAGGCTTGACTCCTCATTTTTTAGCATGTCGTTCTGCTGAGGTATGTTCTTTTATTTATATGCGTTATTGCATGCAGTTAAGTTGATTTGATGAAATTACTTATAGAAAAAGAAAACGTGATCTGATGAGATGGAAGAACTTTGGCATACGTCAGCTTTGGTGGATGTTATGTTTCTTGCATACTTCATCCTAGTTTTAATGTCTTACGGAACTTGATTATGTTATTAGCATACATGATTTCCACTATTTAGAGTGTATGTGAGGAGTTGATGAATTTATATTTTTGTCTTGGCAAACTACTAACATTTTGCTGCATTACTACTTTACTAGCAAATGACTTTTAATAGCCTTTCAAAACTTGGTTGGTTTGTTATTTTAATCTTTGATTAATTATTTTTGGTGGGTAGTCTTTAATTATTTTTAAAGTGACGTGGTCGATAATATTAAGAATAAGTTATGCTCTATAATGATGTAAATGATGTTGCAGCCATTACTGGAGAGTACGAAGCAGAAACTTTCACAATTTTGCCATGTTCCTGTAAGTTGTTAGTCCCGAGTTCTTATTTTGGTCTTATACACACCAAGAACTTAGCTCATCTTTCTGGGTTTGTTTTGGACAACTTCCCTTTTGTTTTTAGCTTTCTAGCCTTTTAAATGGACCGTGTACCATGTTAAAATTCTTGTCATAATTTTTGATCTTCACAGGTCGGTAATATCCTTAATATCCATGATGTTCCAAACATATGGCACATTCCTCTTTTACTTCAGGTGGGTTATATTCACTCAAGATCTGATTAGCTCTTCTGTATTCCTTTTATTAATTGCTAGGTTCTATGAGGTTTCTGACATTACATTCTTGTTACAGAACCAAAATGCCCATGATGGCGTTCTAAAGCAGCTAGACTTACTGAGGTATGCTTTTAATTTAAATTACAATATGATGGTCGTCTTAGTCTTGGTAAGTAAATGTGCCTTCACCCTTCTCTATGTTCCTCATGACTTAGATGACACCGAATCAAGTTCTATCTTGGACCATTCTTTTGCTGAGTAGGAAGCTTTTCTCAAATAATTATGCATATGTGGTGGGTCACAATATACGATTTCAAATTGGTCTGAATATTGTCTGACTAATGATGAGATTTCTGTTTCAGTGTAGCCACTTCACCTAATTTACAAGAGTGGACCAACAGGGCTAAGAAATTTGATGACCTCACTGATTCTGTTAGTATTATTCATATTTACTTATTTAGTGATCCCTTTTCAAATATTTATTTTACTTGGTGTTTTAAAAATATGCTGTTCTTTGCAGGTTAGGATAGCAATGGTTGGGAAATATGTTGGCCTATCAGATTCTTATTTGTCTGTCGTGAAGGTGAAGAGAAATCCTTAAATTCATGATTTAACTAGACATGCATGAGCTTTACGACATTTCTTCTTTGTAGATACGCATGTAAAGTAGTTGTTTTCTTCTCTCTTTTCATGGAGATAGCTCTTTGCAAAAGAATAGCTCCGGGGAGTTATTTTCTACATCCTTTTTAAATTTCTAGCATATTTGATGTGTGATTCGGGAAATTTTGTTTCACCTAATCTTCGAAAAGACAAGAAACAACAAATGAGTTCTTTTATAGAATAGAACATATAGTGTACTAGTTGCTACTTGCTAGTGCACAATCGAAAATGATCTCCTGTGTTCTTTAATTTGCATTCCACTTTTAGCCTGATCTTTGTGGAATATCACTGCTATGAATCTTTGATCAACTTACAATTACAACTAATTTCCTATGGCATTAATTTTATATCACATGAAAAGCTATGTAGCCTATTAACCTTCAAACTTATTTGAAGATCATCATTTCAATCTCTGTTGTAGAATATTTTCACTTCTTAATTTTTCACTTGTGTTTGCTAGTTCAGAGACTAAGAATTGTTTGTTGCTTAAAACAACTTGTTTGATTTCAACTAGCAGTTTTTTCTTTTCCTTTGACACACAGGCACTTCTCCATGCCTGCATTGCATGTTCATTGAAGCCATCAGTTGCTTGGATTGCCGCTTCTGACCTTGAAGATGATAGTGCCAAATTGGTATTGAGATTCTATTAGTTGTATCAACGTAAATATTTTATAATTCTTTTGCTTACATGTTGCTTTGATGAATTTTATGACAAATATTATACTCAATACAGACACCAGAACTTCATGCTGCAGCATGGAAGACTCTAAAAGTAAGATTTTCTCTGGCTTTCATTTCTAATTATCCTTTTTGCTTTTCAATTCAACTGTATTTCTAGAGACAAATATGCATTGTAATCACTTGTATCACAACATTTATGTATAATTATATTTTAAATCCTTAATTTATCATCTGCACATTTGGACATCAGTACTCTTAAAAACTATTATCCTTTTTTCTAGTATACCTTATAATCTACGGAGCAAGATATTGAAGTTCTTGAGTTGGTAGGGGAAGGCTGTGCTGGTGGTGGCTAAGGAATGTGTTACAAATACTAAATTTAACCATTGAAACTGTTATTTATGAAACCAAATTTTCAGAGTGCAGCATGTGTCTTGGTTCCTGGTGGATTTGGAGACCGTGGGGTGAAGGGTATGATATTGGCTGCAAAGTATGCCAGAGAGAATAAAGTTCCTTACCTTGGGATCTGCTTAGGCATGCAGATTTCTGTAATTGAGTTTTCTCAAAATGTAAGTGATCAATTTGAATATATCCAGCATATATTACCCCTATTCACTAAATATATATTAGTAATAATTATCGACATACTTCAAACACTTCTTCTAGGTTTTGGGTCTGGAAAGGGCAAACAGTTCCGAATTTGATGCTCAGACGCCCAATCCTGTTGTAATTTTTATGCCTGAGGTAATTACTTGTTCATTGTGACATTTGATGGGGGTATGACAAACACCTTATAGATTATATTAATAATAATCATCTTTTATGTGCACATTCAGGGTTCGCGAACACATATGGGAAGCACAATGAGACTTGGTGCTCGAAGAACGTTATTCCAGACCTCTGATTGCATCACTGCAAAGCTGTATGTCACTATTTTCTATTAAATAATGTCAAAGGCTGTTGGATACGTCCAGCTTGTCACGCCCATCCGAATGAGATTTGAAACTTTCTTGTGGAAGATTTGGATCACTGAAAAGAAATTGTTCTATCACTAGGGAAGTGCAATGTAGCAACTCACGACGAACCACAAGTCTTATGTTATCTCCAACACTAGGCAAGTTTGCAATGGCAAACCACACACATAAGAATGGGCTTTGTTGAGAGTCCTCAGCTCTGTAGTGGACATGTACATGCTTGTAGCTCTTATTCCTAGGATCACAGAAAAGCAATTACCCCTTCAGTAAGGAGATGCAATGTGGAAATTCACCTGGTCCCCTCTGTCAGTAACGATGATTATATCTAGTGTGTCCAACCTAGATGGCAAATCTCATGCGGTAGGCCTGATAGCTCAAGTCAAACTTCACCAACTGTAGATGTTCTTCAATGAGTGTATATATTTACTCATTAATGAGGCACACCATTCATAGAAACTAATTTAAGAATTACCACAGCTACATTAACAACATATCCTGCGACTGTAACAACGTGAGAAAAGATATCACACACATAAGAATGGGCTGGTGATGGTGTATTTAACCTCATAAAATTTCTTGTATTACCTAATGTTCACATATTTGAGCGCACTGCTAATATTCGACTTTCCATCTCTTGGTAGATACCGTAATTTAAAGTATGTAGATGAGCGACATCGGCATAGATACGAGGTTTGTAATGAGTGCCGAGTGGGAAAAATGTGTTGTATTTATCTTGCATACTAGTTTTATCCTCACACCTGATATGTGTGGTGCAGGTGAATCCAGAGATGGTTGGCATTTTAGAAGAAGCTGGCTTAAAATTTGTAGGGAAGGATGAAAGTGGACAGAGAATGGAGGTTTGTTTTCTTATAAACTTCGACTTTTGGCTATAGTATTCTTTGAGCTTGAGTATGTCAGTATTAAGTTGTTAAAAATGTCAAAAGCTTAAAAATACGTAATAGTTGTTTGTCCTCCTACTTGAGCTAATGTATATCTTTTTGAAAATAATGATTTCTGTTTTAAACTAGAACTTTGAAGCTTATTATTGTTATTATATTTTTTAATCCTCTTTTTCCAACCTTCACATTCTCTGCAGATTTTAGAATTTCCAAATCATCCATTCTATGTGGGTGTGCAGTTTCATCCAGAGTTCAAGTCGCGGCCTGGGAGGCCTTCGGCTCCATTTTTAGGTACTTGTGGGATAAATATGTTAATATATTGATTAAATATGTGGAGCCATCTTTCTCTTTTGGAGGTTATTGTTGTGTTTTGGCATATGAAAACTGAGATGTATTGCAATGTTTTCTGCCGTTTCAAAAGGCTTAGTTTGTTATTCTTATTTCAAAACACGTGTTAGGCCATCAGAAATAACCATAAGGTCGACTGTCTTAAGAGTAATTAGGCAAGATGATGCGTAGCTTATTGCTCGTGGTCAAAATAATATTTTGCTGATTTTTTATCTAGTGTTTGCTGACATTTTTCTACAAGTATTATGAGCTGTCAATTTCCAGTCCTTTCTTCAGTAGCTTTCTAGAAACATCTATGGAGCTTCAAGACTCGCAAAAAAATAAAATAATTTTTTTTTTGGAGCTTCAGATGATATATTTTCTTTGAGAAATTTTCCTTTATATTATTTTATTTCGAAAGAGGAGAATTATTGGAGGGCGTCTACTGGTGACTGAATCAGTTCACCTTGTTCTGCAATTCACTTTCTTCTTTTTACAGTGATAAAATATAAATGTTTCTTTTAAAACTCACTACTTTTAACCTGAAAACTGGGTGACAAAAAACAGTTTGAGTTAGACGGTCTTCAACATAATGCAGTATGCTACAATATTATGTAGAATATGATTGGCTGATTAATTTTCCTTGTGATGTCATTTGAATTTCTTTGGACATTTTTCATACATAAGCTTTCTTGACCGAGCCTCTCATGGTTCTCTTAACATTTATATTACTGTTTTATAGGTCTTATATTGGCAGCGATTGGACAGTTGGGAACTTATCTAAGTGAACAGAATGGAAGTCTATAAGCAACTTGCCAGTGTTTGATCGCTCCTCAATATATGCTTACAAGGTACTATTTTCTGAGAGCATTATTAGAGTCGGTTCCTCCATTGGTTAACTGTTTAAATTCTTAAAAGTGTTATCTTATCGTATTACCCACTATTATCTGTGTTTAGTAAGGGAAATTCTTATAGCTCACTCCTGAATAATCTGAATTATTTATTTAAGGCTCAGGGAGCAGTAGGATTGCCATTAATAATCTTTTAGAAAAAGGGTATCCGTGATCCGTTTTCTTGTTCCCTGGACTTATATTTTGAACTTTGGATGTAGGAAGGAAGAGTTCAGTGAGATGAAAAAACAATACACATTGATGTTTTCTAGAGTGCCTTTTAAAAAAATATACAGTGGAGAACTTAAATTGCGGAAAGCTATGATAAGCTCCTACGATCAGTTATGTCTCTTGGGCTGACAGCTGTGTGATAGGAATTCTGTTTGAGTTTTGATAGAATATGTAAACTCTTCTTCTTCCCCTGCGTTCCTGTACTTTCAGCTTTTTAACAGATGCACTTGTCAAAAACATTATATTAGTACTTCTGGGATTTAGGATATTAACTGCACAAGTTTTCCTCATCAAAAGAAGAGAAAAACAAAGTTTGCCTATTGATGTTGGATTGCACCTGTAATATCCGGTGGACAAATATTTTTTGCCAGAAAACAATTTAGCCTATTACTCCGACAACTATTTTTGTGGAGAAACTTTTAATTTATTTTTTATTGGTTCTTTCATTTCTGATCGAATGCATCTGAATACTGAATTCCTCTCATGTGGCTCCTAATGAGTAATGACCATGATTGATTGGCTTAGTTTATTAAATTGGGAATCACATTATCCGTTCTTGGATTAGAAAAAAAATTTATGTTAATTTGATGGCTGGCTATGTTATGTTAGGTTGATTGGGTTCACATATATTCATTCCTATTTGGTTCTTTTTGTTTTCTTCTAGAAAATATCAAATTCGTTGAACACCAATTAAAGAAGTTAAACATACGACGATGTCAAAAAAATAAACTCAAACCTTTTATTCTGAAAATTTTGATTCAACTTCCAACAGATTGAAACCTCAACTATCTACAAAATTTAGGGAATGCCTCTTTTACAAAACAAAAATAAATAAAAAATAGAGGTAGGCAGGCTTGGAAGATTTGGAACAATAGTATTGAATGTATTCTTGAAAATAACTAAGCATAATTAGTTTTGATCAACTATTTTGTCATGATATTCAAGATACGAAATCTGTCTTTGCAGTTTTATTTGCTCATAGAACTTAGCAATGAATTCCTCAGCCTTCATATCAATCCCTTGATCTTCACATACCTGATCATAACCATAATATTCTTCATCATCTGCACTTTTCAAAAAACTCTTCCTCGCCACGTCATTGTAATCATTATCTTCGTTGAAATCAAAGTCGTCGAAATCAACTTGGGGTGGGTTAATGCAGGGAATGTGAGGTAGCTTGAATCGCAAGGAAGAAGGCCGATGCATCCTGACGTGAATTACCGGAGTGTCATCGAACGACAGCTGGCGCTCACCGTATGCCCTGAGAGCGCCACCGCGCTGGTGGTGGCAGAGACTCTTGATGTACTTGGGGAGGTTGAGCATGAGTCTTCTTCTTAAAACTCCACCTTTTCTTGCCCATAGAAGGGCCAACCGCAGAATGTTCCACGCTCTACGAGCTGTGTTTGATTTCTTCATCTGCATTTTGGAGATCGAGTGGAAATGTAGTTTCAACTTTCTCAAGTAAGTAGTGTAATTGAGAGATGGAGGGAGGGAGGGAGGAGGGACTAATAAAAGTGGACAAATGGAGAAGTAGTGGGAGGAGAATAATTTTGGGGCCCGCCGGATAGATTTAAGTTTGCGGAGAGTCTGTTTTTTGTTTGTAGGTAATGAGAGATGAAGAGAGGACAAAGGCTATATATACATATAAAAATATTACTAGTAATTAGCATATGATGAAAAAATAAAATAAAATAAAATAAATAAATAACTTTTTTTACTAGTTTAGTAGATGATACGCGGTATGCATGAATGTTGTGCGTGTTTTAGTGTGTGTGAGAGAGAATGAGGGAGTAGTTTTGTTATGTGGAAAAAGAGATTGGAGGCGGTGGGTGGGAGAAGACACGGCTGGACGCGGGGGAAAGAAAATACTGCGCGCTTTGTTTCCGAAACTGCCCACGGCTCCAGTTTGGTTTTTTAATTTTAAAATAAGACGGACCAAAATTTGATGTTGGTACAAGATTTTAAAAAATAACATTGGGAATAATTTCTATATATTTGCACTTTTATCTATGCTCTAAAAAAGAGAGCTCTGTTTCATATTATCCCTAAAAATAAATAATCGTTAGTGTAGTTGTGGGTACATAATAATAAAATTAGGATAACAAAATTGATTATTTTATATTATTATTAATAAAAATATAATTTTTTTTAAAAAAATAATAATAAATAGATTTAATTATTTTTGTGAAATAGATGGAGTAAAAATATTATGGGCAACACCTTATACTTTGAGAGAAGGGGTTAACATGAAATTTATTTTTAGTAGTTTCATTAATCGATTAATAGTAAGATGCATTAAACGTAATGTGATCAAGATTCTACATTTTAATTAACTTAACCAATCAAAAAATAAATTTTATCTTTATCAAAAAATAAATTTCAAGCTAACTAAATCTTAATTTAAGTATATCAACCTCTGACCCCAATGTACCAGCTCAAGTCTAACTATGCAAGTCATGACCTTTGTAAGCGGCCATGATCTTTGGGTGTGATCTACTAATATATATTCTTATTACTAGAATTGGTAGGAAATGATTAAAGTTCAATAAATCAGTTAAAAGGCATACTTTATAATAAAAAGTGTAATTGTTTAAGTTTAAATGCATAAACAGTTCCTAAAAGCTAAGAATGAAATAAATTTTGAGTATAATTATAATAATTTTATCAGTTAAAATTAAATAAATTAATATCAATTTAAAATTTAATATGTTATTGCTTGAGCTCAAAAATCAAATACTAATATTTTTAATTTTGGAAGGAAACAGGAACATGAACATGAAGAGATTCTTTTTAGTTGTTTGTAGATTGTCTTGACAAAATATTTGTCCTATTTTTATAGACCAATGTGTGGCACGTTGGACAGTTGGCAAGGCCCCATGCATGAGCTTCTAATTAAGTTGTATCTAATTTACATTTAAATAAAAAGGTCTCATGTATTTAAAATAGAATTAAAAAAAGTAGAAAACATAGTTAGGTCAAGGGCATTTAGGTCATACAAAAAGTTAGATTGATCAATGATTGAAGAATGGGCCTGAAGGCAATCCTTGAAAAAAGGTTAATGACTTTGTACAAGTAACGCTCTTTTTTCTTTATTATTATTTAATTTGATTTGAATTAATTAAACAAGTCTTTCTTTTCTATTCTAGTTAAGTGGAGTATTGTTTTAAACTTGTAGTGTAGTTTAATTGAGTAAAGGCAAAAGAAGTTGGTTATCCAATTAAGACTTTCGTTTCTTAGCCGTTTTAATTTTCTTTATTTAAGGCAAGTTTGTTTGTTTATTAAGGAGTATTAAAATGTGAAGGTATTTATTTAATTAAAGACCTGTCAAGGTGTTCCAATTGGCTCCTAAGCCACTTGTTTGGTATGGGCTTCCTTCCTAACACTTATCATCTTCAGTCACCAAGAGATGGGATATTGGGGGGATTGAATTGGATGCTAGTACGGAATTAGGCTTTAAAATTTAAATATCGTATTGATCCCTTAATTCCCTCGCATAGGGATACAGTTTTTCTTTATAAATATTTCCTACAAGAAAAATAAGGAGGGTTGAACACTAATGGAGTAATTGGTAGCCAACTGGCTGGGGCTGGCTGTATGTATGCATGCTGGCTAATACATTTAAATACCAGCTAGCTAGTCCACAAATTAATCAACGGTAACTTAAAGGGGCCGGGAATCCAATAATGAATAAAATAGAGAACCAAAATTAGAATGATTTTTAAGGGTATTTTTTGGAATATGGTGGCGGTGGACCTGGTGGATGTTGTCATACAATTATTATTAGAATGCATTTCATTTCATATTCTTCACGCGGAATAAAAAAACAAAGATGAAATGATTTATCTTCTAAAATGCACTAATTTTATTTTATTTATTTCTCTATTTTATTTCCTCAATATTCTAAACGTAATATTAGTTTTAATTACCAACTAAATAACATGCCTGCCTATTGGCGTGACAACTTGGTATAATTATAGTTGGGTTAAATACACATTTCGCCACTCTACTCGACCTCGATTTATAAATACATCACTGGACTGAATTTTTTTACGGTCAACTCATTGAACTATAATTTTTTTACAAAAATTAAAATTTCCGTTTAAAAATGTTAAAAGTTAACGAAAAGTCTACATGGCAATGCTTATGTGTAATATAAGACCCACGGTGGATTTGTTTTTAATAATAATAACAAAATAACATTAGTTTAAATTTTGTTGATTTTTAAACTTGAATTTTCTATTTTTTTTAAATAACAAATAATTAAATTAATAAAATAAATATATTAATTAATAAAAAATAATTAATTTTTTTAATTTTTAAGTTTGAATTCTCTCTTTTTAAATAACAAATAATTAGATTAATAAAAAATATTAATTAAATAAATTAATAATAAACTAAATTAGTATATAAAAGTTTTTTATTTTTATTAAAAGCTGTGGCGCCCCCAAAATTAGGAATACATCACTTATCTTGGGGTCATTGAGACACGTAGATGTAATTCAAATATTGTCTACTGTAGATTATACAAACTCAAAAGGAATCCTCATTACAATTATTATCACACTATTTCGCGAGAATAGTTAGGACTATTAATGCTATCCTCCGGACCATCACTCCGCTCCTCGACTCGTCCAAATTTATATTCTCATTTCTCGAAGAAAAAGTGAAAGAAAGGAGAATTTCAACTAAATTTCAAAGAAGAAATATTATGACTAAGATAATGCAGAATAAATTATCATTAGTCTCAACAATGTTAAAGCGATAAAATATAATAGACATCAAGTTTAAGCTGCAATGAACAAGCAATCCATTAAAAGAGTCAAGTAGAAAATAAAATCTACTATCTTTTATGATTTAAAAGGTTTTCATCATCATTATCATTTGAGACTACTTAATAAATATTCCACATCATTGAATCATGTAAGACCCCAACTTTTATAAATAAAGATGAATTTTTATAAATATTATTTTTGAATATTATGGAATAAATTTGATATAATGTTATAATGTGGGTAATATTTATAAATTTTGCAAAAGTAAGCAAGTTGTTATAAAATATTCGTTTGGTGGGGAATATCCTTTTTGTCGGGGAATATTCGACGACTACTCAATTATTGGTGGACCCCATTAGCGGAAATATTGTCGTAGTTAGAAAACGACAAAATTATCTTTCTATAAAAATAACGGCAGAGGTGTTACCGTTAAAACCATTGAACTACCCATTAATAAAAAAACACGAATAATGGCGTAGTTGTATAAGTAGACACGATATATGATTATTGATGCTTTACGTGAGAAGTCACTCAAATTTATGCTTTCAATTATTCGCAAAAAATGTCAGATCATATCTCTTATATTATTGATTCAATTATCACACAAGATCATCATCATATAATATGTTATAAAGATTAAATCAATAATTGAGGCGATATGTTATAAATGATTAATAATTGTTGAAAGATTAAATATGTGTTGATTAAAATAAAATGATTTGTGGTAATATTTATTCAATCCTTGATGTATATAAAGAATTACATTATGACGCGTTTGTGGTATGTTTGATTATTTTATGGGGGGGCCCATATGTCATCATCTAAGAGTCTCTTCGTCAATAAGTAATTACCTTCAATAATAGTAATTACCTTTGTGAATAGTAATTACCTTCGTCGATAGTAATTACCTTTACCAGACGTCAAACCACTTTAGTTTATATTATTACAGCGCCGAGCCACTTGTCGCTTCACATTACGGTGTGTCGAACCACTTGTCGTTTTCATATTACAAAGGCGTCAAAACCACTTTTCTTTTCACATCACCAAATCGTCGAGCCACTTGCGCTTTTCACATGGCGGATGCTAAGCTAGAAATCTTCTATAAATAGAGGCCTAGTGCTTCATTATTTTTCATTTAATTCATTCAAGCTTATAGAGAGAAAGTATAGAGAGAATAAGAGAGAAAAAGAAGAGTATTTTGTTACTACATTATTGCGAAGATTCAATCTCCTACTAAAAGTAAGGGGTGTTATTCTTTCTTATTCATGAAGAGAACTGTTGTTATTCCATTGCTTATTATTCTATTGGAATAACTCAGATATCGTGGTTTACCCTATACTTGGTGACATTCTTCTATTATTACATTGGAACATCTTGTTCATGTGTGTTTTACAAGGACTGGTTAAAATCTTTATTATTATTACATTGGAACATCCATCGTCGTGTGTTTTACACGGACTGTGTTAAAATCTTTATTATTATTCTCGTTGGAACATCCTGCATGCAGTGTGTTTTACGCAGGACTGGTTCCATTCTTTATTATTTCATTTGAATATATCGTCATGCGCTTTTACTGTGGGACCGGTTCCGTTATTTATTATTCTGTTGGAATAACTCGCTGTGTGCGGTCCATCACATGCATGGTGATTTCTTTTGTTATTCCATTCTTTATTATACCCGGTTGGTTAAAACTTTAACTTCTATACTCCATGAAATTAGTGGAATATCCTCGATATTTGCGCTTCATCCGATATCCTTTCATGGAAATATTCTTCTCAAGATTCTTGAATTTTACTCTACAAAGCAAAGATTATGTCGATTTGGATGTTATTGGTTCCTAGATAAATTAATTCTTGAACTTGTTTTATTGAATTCTTATATCATTGTCATCATCCTCATGTTTATATTATGTTGAAAGTCATTTTGTGGCTGTAGTGCATAGATGGACTTGGTATGATTATGACGAGAGACTATTCGGTGTAATCGTGATAGTAATGTTACAAATGATGTGGTAAAAATCCTCGATGGCCCGTAGTGCATTGATGGATGATTGTTGGCATGATCATGACCATTAATGAATACACAAATATTCTCGCCCGTAGTGCATGAATAATTGTGGTCGTGATACTAAAGAATATCCTTGGCCAGTAAATGCGAGGGGTGATTCGATGATGTGGAATATTTATTAAAAGTCGAGTCTCAATTTATAATGATGATGAAAAACCTTTTAAATCATAAAAGATAGTAGATTTTATTTTCTACTCTTGACTCTTTTTAATGGATTCTTTGGTTCATTGTAGTTAAACTTGATGTTCATTATATTTTATCGGTTTAACATCATTTGAGGCTAATGATAATTTATTACGCATTATCTTAGTCATAATATTTCTTCTTGAGCTAGTTGAGCTCACCCTTTCTTTCTTTCACCGTTCTCTTCGTGAAATGAGAATATAAATTTGGGACGAGTCGGAGAAGCGAGAGTAATGGTCCGGAGGATAGCATTAGTAGTCCTCACTATTACGTGAAATAGTGTGAAAATAATTGTTATAAGGACTCCTTTTGAGTTTGTATAATATCTAGTAGACAATATTTGTATTCAAACTCACGGTTTATGTCGATTATTATACCTACAGCTTATATTTGTAAGTTGTATTTAAATTACATACCATGTATCCGACTACCCAAGATGGGTGATGTATACCTAATTTTGGGGCGTCACGGTTTAGTATCGAGCTTAGGATATGATCCCGGCTAAGATGTGAGAATAGTCTTAGGAGGGGAGAGGGGAATACCTTCGCTAGTATGACCTACCTAAGTTTATGTCTTATTTTATTGGTCGATCGAATATAGGGATAATATGTTACATATCAATTAACCTTTTGTTTTGTGGCGATGTCGAAAATGACATCTAAGAATGTTGAGAATAAGAATGGAGCACTGAGCGATCGTGGATTCACCACATATCAATAATCGGGGATAATGTGCATTACGAAGGCGATAATCCTCATGCAAAACAACAACACTAACCAAATGATGAATGATCAATGTTCGGAGGCTTTATGCAATTCATGCAACAAAGAAAGTGAGAGCGACTCTGTCCAAAACGTAGGGTGAAACACGGAAAACTCTCGGGCGGTCACCGCTAAGCAGATTCAAGGAGCTGGGACCACCGGAGTTTAAGGAGAGCCAAAACCACTTCAAGCGGAAGCATGGATAAAGCAGATTACCAAGATATTTGATGTCTTGGAATGTTCAGAAGCAAAAGGTTCCTTCACGCCTTTATATTCTTGCGGAGAGACAGATTCTTGGTGGGAATCGGTAAAAACGACTCAACTTTCTTTGTCATGAAGATATCTTGGGAGAAGTTCCAGAGAGGCATTCAACGACAAATACTTTCACGAAAGTATTCGCCACATGAAGGAGGTGGAGTTTATCAAGTTGGAACAAAACAATATGACCGTGTCGCAATACGAGGCAAAATTTGCGGAGTTATCACGGTTGCGTCCCCTTGGTGGATAATGAAGAGAGAATGCGCGAATGTTTTTAAGAGGTTTGAAGTAGGAGATACGTCAACATCTTATTTCTCATAAAGCGTGTTTGTATTCAGATGTTGTAAATATGGCTCGATTAGTGGAGGCGCGATAACGAGTCAGTCAACCTTAACTAAAAGAGAGAAGTACCGACAAAATTATAATACAATGTGAGTAGTCATCGAAGCGGTGACAACAAGCGTGGAGGAATCAACGGGCGGATATGGTAACCACTTCGGTGGTAATCGAGGCAAAACAATAAGAATGGACATTTCAAGAAAAGGAGATTCAACAATGATGGAAAGACGCGTCAAAGACCAAAGACCGTTGTTAAGGAAGGAGAAAGACCACCTATCATATGCTTCAAATGCGGAGAGAGAGGACACATCGGATCCAAGCTGCGCCATGCCAGTCAAAGCATGTTATGTGGGAAGAAGGTCACTTAGCTCGATTTTATTGCCATCAAGACAAATTCAACTAGGATGGAGGCACCAAAGGTCAGTCCCGTAAAAGTCAAAACCGTAGTGCAAGGAGAGCGTTTGTTGTGACCTCCCGGAGAGCAAGGAACCCGAATGAGGTCATCACGGGTAAGCTTATCATAAACTCTAATGAAGTCTATACTTTATTTGATACTGGGTTCTACCCATTCTTTTATTTCTCCTACTTGCGCTCATCGATTAAATTTGACTCAGGAGAAATTAGACTTTGACTTATCTGTGGAAACTCCGTTGGGAGAAACCTTCATTACATCCAATTGTTTATAAGTCTTGTTTGGTTCAAATCGGTACCCTCACATTTACGTCGATCTTATTTCATTAAAAATACTTGCATTTGACGTGATTCAAGGGATTGATTGGTTAACTACTTATCATGCAAAAAATTGATTATTTTCGTAAGGTTGTTAGCTTTCATATTCCTAACCAACCTATTATGCTTAATTCAAGCGACCAAACCATTAAAATCAATCGCGGTCATCTCAAGCCATAAAGCTATTCGTTTATTGAAAAGCGGATGTCAAGCTTTCTTAGCTCATGTCATGATTTAAACAAAAATACGTCGGTTTTGAACGATATTTCTATTGTTAATAAATTTCTGACGTATTCCCAAGAAGAACTTCCTGGCCTACCCGAGGCGTGAAATTGAATTTTGTATCGACCTTGAACCAGATAAAACCTATTTCAAAGCCCCATATCGAATGGGCTCTATTGAACTTCAGAGTTAAAGACCCAATGCGCAGGAATTGTTAGACATTGGCTTTATTCGGCCCTAGTACTTCTCCTTGGGGTACTCCTGCTCTATTCGTGAAGAAGAAAGATGGGAGTATGCGACTTTGTATTGATTATCGAGAGTTGAATCATGTCACCATCAAAATAGGTATCCATTGCCACGTATGATGATGACTGTTTGACCCGATTCAAGGAGCCAAATTCTTTTCAAAGATTGATCTTTGTTCGGATATCACCAATTGAAGATTAGTGTGGACGCCCCAAAATTAGGTATCGTCACCCATCTTGGGTCGCCACTTACATGGTACATAAATTCAAATACAACTTACTTAACCTAAGCTGTAGGTACAATACGACATAAATCGTGAGTTTGAATACAAATATTGTCTACTAGATATTATACAAACTCAAAAGGAGTCCTCATTACAACTATTATCACACTATTTCACGAATAGTGAGGACTACTAATGCTATCCTCTCGGACCATTACTGCGTTCCCAGGCGTCGTCCCGGCTATGTTCTCATTTCTCAAGAGAACAGTGAAAGAAAAGGTGAGCTCAACTAGCCCAAAAGAAGAAATATTATGACTAAGATAATGCGAATAAATTATCATTAGCCTTTCAATGATGTTAAACCGATAAAATACAATAGACAACCGGTTTAGCTGCAATGCCGAATAAGCAATCCATTAAAAGAGTCAAGTAGAGAATAAAGTCTACTATCTTTTAGGTTTTAAAAGGTTTTCATCAATTTTATCACGAGACTCGATTTTAATAAATATACCTACCATTATCTAATCATCCTTGAACCACGGTCAAGGATTTTCATCAAATTATCAATGGTCATGACTATACTAGAAGAATCACCCCGGTCATAATCATACCAAAAACTATCCATCATCGCATTACGTGCCACCGAGGACTTTTGTCACATCATTTATATCAAGTCGTGATTATACCGAATGATCCTCGGTCATAATCATACTAAGTTCATCTATACGCACGTAAGCCAAAGATAACATAATATAACATGAGGATGATGACAATGACATAGTAATTCAATAAAACAAGTTCAAGAATTATTTAATCCATGAATTATTAACGTCCAAATTGTCAACAATGAAACTGCTTTTCAGAGAGTAAAATTCAAGAATGATCGGAAGAATATTTTCATGAAAAGATATTGGATGAAAACGCAAATATCAAGGATATTCTACTAATTTCATGGAGTATAGAAGTCAAAGTTTTAACCAACTGGGTATAATAAAGAATGGAATAACAAAAGAAATCACCACGCATGCAGATTGCGATAGTAAAAGTTATTCCAAATGTAATAATAATAACGGAACCAGTCGTGAAATTCACAATCGATGGATGTTCCAACAGAATAATAAAGATGGAACCAGATCCGGTGTAAAACACACAAAAAAGGATATTCCAACAGAATGATAAAAACGGAACCAGGTCCGGTGTAAAACACACAGACAGGATATTCCAAAAGAACAATGAAGAATGTCACCAAGTATAGGGTAAACCGCGTATACAGGTTATTCCAACAGAACAAATAAGAATGGAATAACATAAGGATTTCACCAAGTATAGGGTATGCCGCGTATACAGGTTATGTATAGGGTATGCCACTTTTACAGGTTATTCCAACAGAATAATAATGAATGGAATAACAGAAGTTCTCTTCAAGAAGAAAGAATAACACCCTCACCGTAAAAAGAAGCGAATATAGAAATAGTGAAGTAGCGAGAATATCTTCTTCTTTCTATAATTTTTCTTTATAGCTTCTCTCTATAAATTTCTCTCTAGAGTTTCAATGAATTAAAAGAAAATAATGAAGGAATGAGCTTTATTTATAGGAAAATGGAATGCATAGTAATTAATCCATGAACGGTCTGATTGATTTACTTTAATCGACGGTCCATATTTAAAGAAAAATCTTTTAAATAAAATATAATATATTCTATTTATATAAAACATTTTTACTATGCAAACACTATGCAATACTATGCAAAACACTACGAAAAAACACTATGCAACACTATGCATAATAAAATATAATATATTCTATTTATAGAATAACTTTAATAAAGTATTCTATTTTATATAAAAGATGTTTACATTTTATTACGTTAATAATACTGAATAAAACAAAGCGTCATTATCGTTATAATAATTCATATTATTAATCGACAAGAATGGAATCAAACCGAGTGACTTCTCACATAAGCATCAATAATCAATACAGGGTGCTTCTACTACGCAACCACACGTATTCTTTGTACTTTTACTACCGAAAGTAGTTCAACAAGAACCACGGTAAAACTTCCGCCAAGTTATTTTGATAAAATATTTTTGTCGTTTTCTCGATCAATCCGATAATTTCATTATTGTAGGGTCCACCAATGATTGAGTAGTTATGCGAATATTCCCCGCTAAATCGAATATTCCCAGAACCAATCGAATATAATATAACCACTTGCATACTTTGCAAAATTTATAAATATTACCCACAACTATAATATTATCTCAAATTCACACCATAATATAAAAAATTATTTTGACAAAAATTAAATCTTTATTGATAAAATCTGGGGTCTCACAATTAGAACCGCTGACATTCCAAAGACGGCTTTCAGAACTCGGTACGGGCATTATGAATTTCTAGTCGTATCCTTTGGATTGACTAATGCTCTCTCCTTTGCTTCGTGGATATGATGAACCAAAGTATTGAGGAATATTTGGATCACTTTGTGGTCGTCTTTATTGATGACATCCTTATTTATTCCAAAAGCCGTGAAGATCATGAGCAACACTTGAGGTCGACACTCCAAAAGCTTCGTGAATATAAGCTTTATGCCAAGTTGAAGAAATGCGAGTTCGGCTTGAAGAAGTAGCATTCCTTGGGCACGTGGTATCAAGTCATGGAATATCATTGACCAAAGAAAGATTGAAGCTATTCAAAGTGGGAACAACCTAAATCGATGATCCAAGTCACGTAGCTTTCTCGGTTTATTTGGTTATTTTCGGAGATTCATGGAAGAATTTTCTCGAATCACTACTCCATTGACTCTCGGTGACTCTTGAAAGATACTGAAAGTTCGGTTGGAGCGAAGAATGTGAGAAGAGTTTTCAAGAACTCAAGAGGAGACTTATTTCAAGACTGTTACGACAATACCATCCGGCTCGGAGGATTTGTCATCTACGGTGATGCTTGAGCAAAGGGTTGGGATGTGTTCTCATGCAACATGGAAAAGTTATAGCCTATGCCTCGCGACAACTCAAAGAATATGAGAGGAATTATCCTACTCATGATCTAGAGTTGGCATTTGTTATCTTTGACTTAAAATTTGGAGGCATTACTTGTATGGGGAGAAAGTGGAGATCTTTACGGATCATAAAAACCTCAAATATTTCTTCACTCAAAAGGAACTCAACATGAGACAACGACGTTGGCTTGAATCATTGAAAGATTATGATCATACCATCCAATACCATCCTCGAAAAGCGAACGTGGTAGGCGACGCATTGAGTAGAAGATCATATGCAAGCACGAAAGTGCGATATTGTCAACGAAAGAGCCCATTTTGTGTGACTTGCAAAGGATGAAGATAGAGTTAAAGACCTGGGACGCATGTGATGATAAGCGAGTATCTGAGTAGAACCGACTTTAATCGATAAAGTTAAAGTTGCTCAAGCTACTGGACACGGGTCGATGCGTTATGAGGAAGAAAGTGCAAGAAAGAATTTATCTTAGGAAGCAAGAATCGATGAAGAAGGAATACTTGAGTCAACTCCGGACTTTGTGTTCTAACGACCACGATTTAAAGTATAATATCATGATGGAGGCGCACAACACACCATTTGCAATCCATCACGGGAGTACCAAAATGTATCATGATATTCGGTCATACATTTTAGTGGAGCAATATGAAGAGAGAGAGATAGCGATGTTTATCTCAAGGTGTCTAACTTGTCAAGCGAGATAAAGCGGAGCATCAAGTACCAAAAGGTCCATTGCAACCACTTGAAATTCCAGAATGAAAGTGGGAGCACATTACCATGGATTTAATTCTACGGTCTTCCTAAGGTTTCTCAAGGCATAGATGCGATTTGGGTCATTGTTGATAGATTGACCAAGTCTGCTCATTTCTTACCGATACGAGAAACTTATACACTTGAACGTCTTGCTCGTATGTACATAAACGAGATTGTAAGACTGCATGGTATGCCGGTATCCATAGTTTTTGATCGAGACCCAAGATTCACTTCACGATTTTGGGTTAGTTTGCAAAAAGCTATGGGCACAGACTTACGATTTAGCTCAGCATATCATCCTCAGACGGACGGACAGTCGGAGAGGACTATTCAAACTCTTGAAGATCTATTAAGACTCTGTGTCCTTGATTTCAAGGGAAGTTGGGACAAGTTCTTACCATTGGTAGAGTTTTCCTACAACAACAATTATCAAACAAGTATTGGCTTGGCTCCATTCGAAGCGTTGTATGGAAGAAAGTGTCGTTCTCCAGTATGCTGGGATGAGGTGGGTGAAGCAATGTTGTTGGGACCGGAGTTGGTATGTATGACTACGGAAAAGATTCAAACGATCCGACAACGTATAAAAACCTCACAAAATCGACAAAAGAGTTATGCTGATCTTCATCGAAAGGACGTGGAATTCGATATAGGAGATCATGTGTTGTTAAGAGTTGCTCCATGGAAAGGAGTTACAAGATTTGAAAGAGAGGAAAACTCGATCCTCGATTCATCGGTCCATTTGAATCCTCGATCGAGTAGGAAGCTGTGGCTATAGACTCGCTTTACTGCCAAGTATGTCTCGTGTTCATAACGTTTTCACATATCCATGTTACGTAAATATGTGAAAGACCCGAACCATATTATTGAGTTAGAACCGGATGAAATAGCGGAAGATTTGACGTATGAAGAGGTTCCTGTTCAAATCTTGGATAAGAAGGAACATATTCTACGCTCCAAGGTTATACCTCAAGTCAAAGTTTTGTGGAGGAACCACGATGTTGAGGAAATGACTTGGGAGTTAGAATCTGAAATGAAATCAAGGTATCCTTACCTCTTCGACATACAGTCGTGCACTACCCTAATTTCGAGGGGCGAAATTTCATAAGAAGGGAGGTTGTAAGACCCCAACTTTTATAAATAAAGATGAATTTTCTATAAATATTATTTTTGAATATTATGGAATAAATTTGATATAATGTTATAGTTGTGGGTAATATTTATAAATTTTGTAAAGTAAGCAAGTTGTTATAAAATATTCGTTTGGTGGGGAATATTCTTTTTTTTGTCGGGGAATATTAGATACGACGGCTCAATTATTAGTGGACCCATTAAGCGGAAGTATTGTAAGTAGTTAGAAAACGACAAAATTATCTTTCTATAAAAATAATGGCGAGAGGTGTTACAGAATTAAAACCATTGAACTACCCATTAGTAAAAGTGTAAGACCAAAATTTTTTAAATAAAAGGAATTTCCTTTATTTATTATTTTGAAATAGTAAGGGTTGATTTGATTAATGTGGATAGTTAAGGGTTAAATCATAAATATTTCAAAATAAGCAAGTGGTTATAAAATATTCATTTTGTTTGGAATATTCGTTTGGTCGTGGAATATTAGATCTTGTGGGGAATATTAAATGCGGACGCAGCAAATGACCATGTGTGGGCCCCATAACTTGAAAGCGATTGGATGAAGAAAAGCGATAAATATAAGTTGGTTAAAAATAACGGCATAGTTATTCTGTTAAGATCATTGGAAATAATTGGTTAAAATCTGATGTCTGGCGTGGTTTACAAGATGCACAGCGGTATTATTGTGATTGTTGAATTATTGATCCTTACATAAGAAGGCTTTACTCAATAATTTTCCACAGTGAATTCTTATTCAATATTTTATTTTATTGATTGATAATTCTTTGCGTTGATATTTTATATTATTGTTGTTCAATAATTGTCTTTGCATTATCTCCATTATCGGATCAATAATTCATATTATTTGAATAATATTATTAGATAGCATTATTGGCAATGTCTAGAAAGTTACTGTCAAGGAGGAGGTTTGGTCACCTAATTGCGGCGCTTAAGATGAGGAGAAATCCTTATCGGAAAGCCCCCTCTTTCCTGGGAACGGCCTGGTTGTCATAATTGTGATTCTGTAATATTATTTGTGAATAATTAATTATTGATTCATATGATAAAGAAATATTTATTTTATGTGGATATAAATGATGGATTTATTTATGTGGTTATAAATGAAGAAATTAATGTTGAGGTGTTTTATCAGTAATTTTGTCGGAATGGAGGTATTAAAAATCAAATCAGTATTTTTACGATGTATTGTGTGACTTATAATTTTTAATCCGATCGTTGGATCGTTGTAATTTTTGGATATGTTATACATACATAAGTTGAGTATATGTCCACAAATTTTAAACCGTTAAAAATGAACGAATGATTTGTTATGAATTTTAAGAGGTGACTGATTCGGAAATGAGGGTTATAATTGATTTTGGTGGAAAATTCTAGAATTGAGTGGGCCCCACTTGTGGTTGGTGAAGAAATGTGCTGAATTTTATTTCAAATGTGGTGGGTGGCAATAGTAGCGAGTGTAAAGCCATCGTGTAGAAGTCAAGTCCGCTTTGCATGGGCTAATATTTTCCTATAAATAGAGGGCTAAGTTAGAATTGAAAATCACACGGAAACAAGTTTTCTCTCTTTTTCTCTCTATATTATTGAGCGTATTTTGTGAGTATTTAGATACTTTGAGAGTTCTTTGCTTCAAGACAAGTTTCATTTAGCATCACTTGAGACCTTTCCTTCCAAAATCTTGATTCTTTGAGGTAAGGGATATTATTTTTTTCGTAATGATATTATTTCTTCAATATCATTATCTTTGAAATGTTGATCTGAAGTTTTATCAAATTTGGAACTTTTTCATGTATGGGGTTACTTATTCATGAGTTCTATTCACGAGTTACTATTTATGAGTTACTTATTCACGAGTTCTTATTCACTAAGTCTTATTCATGAAGCGTGAAAATGTTTTTTTGTGGAATTTCTATCTTTTGGTGCTTGAGTTACTTATTCACGTATATCACAGACTATTCATAGAAAAATAAAATTTCTTCTTTTTCGTCCAAAATATCTATTCGGATACTAGCTTTGATTGTATCCATGTTTTGATCATTCTTGAATTTTACACCACTATGATTATTTTTGAGGTATTGTTGGACATGGATAAAATAAAGTACGAATCATTAATCCTTAATCCTTGTCATTTTGTTTCTTTGGATTCGTTCTTTTAAAAATATTTTCATCATCCTCGGTCTTAAATGATGATATTATTGAATATCTTTGGCTTCAGAAGCAAAAAGATGAATGATTTCTGAAGAATATCTTTGGGCACGTAGTGCAAAGATGAGCAGTGTTTAAATGAACATGACCGATCGATGAATATCTTTGGCCTTTAGTGCAAAGATGAGCAGTGTTGAGATGAACATGACCGATTGATGAATATCTTTTGGCTTGTAGTGCAAAGATGAATATTTGATTTGAGATGAATATTGATTGATGTTACTGAGGATAAAATATTGATGATGAATTTATTAAATTCATAGATTATAGTAGATTTCATTCTCTACGTAACTCTTCTATGAATTATTATTTCCTTATGAATATTGATTTAAAATTTGTTGTCTATTGTATTCTATTAAATTTTTCCTGTTGAAGACTAACGATAATTTGTTGTATATTATCTTAGTCATAATATTCTTCTTGAGCTAGTTGAGCTCACCCTTTTCCTTTTTGTTCCATTCTTCTCAGGGAGGCGAGAATATAATGCGAGTACAATCTGGGGTATGGAATGAAGGTTTTAGAAAGGATTGTTTAGTAGTCCTCACCATTTTTGTAAAATAATGTATCAATAAATGTGATGAGGATTTATTTGAGTATAGATATTATGCAGAAGATAATATTTGTATTTAAACTCACAATTTTTTGTTGGAGTAATAAAGTTGTAGTTGTTTACGTACCATGTATTGACAACTCGAGAATGGGTGATGTATACCTATTTTTGGGGGCGTCACGGTTGGTATCAAAGCTTAGGGATATGATCTTTGGCGGAGATGGGGAATAGAACTAGGAGGAGAGGCGAGTAAATCCTTCGCTAGTGTGTCCTACCTAAGCTTATTTGTTAGTTGGTCAAGATATAGGGATATTGTGTGATATATTGATTTCCTTAATTAACCCTTGTTTTATGGCGGTATTTGAGAATGTCGAATTGAGAATATTAACAATGGAAATGAGAACGTGGAGACGCTCAGACTCACCAATGAGGGAGAGCGCAACAGCAATGGCAATGTTCCTCCCGTGAATAACACCATTGAAAGCGGATGATGAGCGAGGGATGTTTAGAAGCTTTTTTTTGCAGTTCATGCAAAATCGATTTGAGGAGACTCGTGTTCAAAAAATAGGAGAAATGATAGCAATTCACGGGTTGTCACAACAAGCGATTCAAAGAGTTGGGACCACCGAATTTAAGGGAAAGCCGGATCCGATCATGGCGGAAACATGGGTCAAACAAATTACCAAGATATTCGATGTCTTGGGATGCACGGAGGAACAGAAGGTTCCATTCGCCACCTTTATGTTCCGTGGCGAGGCAGACTCATTGGTGGGAGTCGTGAGGCGTACCCATCCACCGCAGACTCAAAGATGTCTTGGGGAAGCGTTTCAGAGACTATTTAATGACAAATACTTTCACGAAAGTGTTCATCGTATGAAGGAAGTGGAGTTCATCGATTGGAACAAAACAAATACGCGGTGTCTCAAGACGAGGCAAAGTTTGCAGAGTTATCCGTGTTTGCACCTCATTTGGTGGAGGATGAGGAACGATGACGCGGATGTTTCTTAGAGGTTTGAAACTTGGCGTACGTCGATTATCTCATTTCTCATAAATTTTTTCTCTATTCAGATGTTGTAAACAGGCTCAATTATTAGAAAGCGAGATAACGAAAGTACGGTGTTGAGGACCACAACCAGGATCGTGTCGTAGATATAGCATTCAATGTAATAATGATAACCTGTGGAGAAAGAAAGCAGAATGACACGAAATGGTAACCACTACGTGGTAATCATGGCCATGAAAAATGAAGAAAGCGAGTCAGAGGAGATTTTAAAAAGAGGAGATTTAACAACGACTATGTGAAGAAGGCAGCGGTTTAAGAAGAATCGGTTCTAAGGAGGAGAAACGACCATCATTCATATGCTACAAATGCGAAAAGAGGGACATATCGGTCAAAGCGCCCACAACAGTTCAAGGTATGCTATAGTTGTGGAAAGGAAGGACATATATTTCGAGATTAGACGATAGCGAAACCTAGTTCGTGGGACGGTGACTAAAAGACCGTCCCTAAAAGTCAAAGTCAACGATTCCGAAGGAAGAAGCGTTTGTTGTTGTGATCGGTCATAATGCGAGAACCCAAACGAGGTGATCACGGGTAAGCTATTTATAAATTCTTGCGAAGTTTATACCTTACTTGATCCGGTGCTACCCATTCATTTATCTCTCTGCATGTGCTCAACGTTTAAACTTGACTCAGGAGAAATTAGACTTTGACCTATCTCTGTGGAAACTCAGTTTAGAGAAACTTTCATCACATCCATCGTTTATAAATCTTGTTTGATTCAAGTTGGCACCATTACCTTACTCGCATTGACCTTATCTCTTTAAAGATACTTGCTTTTGATGTGATTTTAGGGATTGATTGGTTAACTACTCATCATGCCAAAATTGATTGTTTTCGTAAGGTTGTTAGTTTTCATATTCCTAACCAACCTTTGTTATTTAATTCAAGCAACTAAACCATTAAAATCAATCACTATCATATCTAATCATAAAGCTATTCGTTTATTGAAAAGCGGATGTCAAGCTTTCTTAGCCCATGTTATGGATTTAAATAAAGACACGTCAAATTTGAATAATATTCCTGTTGTTATTGACTTTCCGACGTATTTTCGAAGAACTTCCGGTCTACCCCGTAATGTGAAGTTGAATTCTTTATTGATCTTGAACCCGTACAAAGCCCATTTCTAAAACCCCATATCGAATGGCTCTATTGAACTTCAGGAGTTAAAGGTCCAACTACGTGAGAATTATTGGACATCGGTTTCATTCGTCCTAAGTACATCTCCTTGGGGTGCTCTGTTTTATTTGTAAAGAAGAAAGAGCGGGAGTATGCGACTTTGTACGACTATCGGAATTGAACCATGTCACCATCAAGAATAGGTATCCTCACCTCGTATTGATGACTTGTTTGACCGATTCTGCAAGGGCACAATTCTTTTCAAAAATCGATCTTCGATTCGGATATCATCGGTGAAGATTAGAATTGAGGATATTCCAAAGACCGCCTTGAGAACTTCGGTATGGGCATTATGAATTCTTAGTCATGTCTTTCGGACTAACTAATGCTCCCGCGGCTTTCATGGATATGATGAACCAAAGTATTCAAGGAATATTTGGATCGATTCGTTGTTGTCTTTATTGATGACATCCTTATATATTCCAAAAGTCGTGAAGATCATGAGCACCATTTGAAATTTGGTACTCCAAAGGCTTCGTGAAAACCAACTATATGCCAAATTGAAGAAATGCGAGTTCGGCTTGAAGAAGTAGCATTTCTTGGGCATCAGTGTAAAAACATGGAGTATCTGTTGATCCGTGAAGATTGAAGCAATACAAAGTTGGGAGTGGCAAAGTGATGAATTGAAGTACGTAGCTTTTTGGGCTTATTTGGTTATTATCGGAGATTCGTGGAAGGGTTTTCTCGAATCGCTACTCCATTAACTCAAATTTAACTCGGAAGGATACAAAATTCGTTTGGAGCGAAGAACGCGAGAAAAGTTTCCAAGAGCTTAAGAGGAGACTTATTTTAAGCACTGTTTTAACAATACCATCTGGTTCGGATGGATTTGTTATCTCTGACGATGCTTCGTGCAAAGGTTAGGATGTGTTCTCATGCAACGTGGGAAAGTCATAGCTTTATGCCTCGCGACAACTAAAAGAGTATGAGAGGAATTATCCTACTCATGATCTAGAGTTAGCGGCCAGATTGTTTTCGCTTATTAAAGATATGGAGGCACTATCTATATGGGGAGAAAGTGGAGATATATTGAGACCATAAAAGCCTTAAATATTTCTTCACTCAAAAAGAACTCAACACGTCTGGCAATGACGTTGGCTCGAACTATTGAAAGACTACGACCACACTATTCAATACCATCCTGGTAAAAGCGAACGTGGTAGCCGACGCATTAATTAGAAGATCATATCTTGAACGAAAAGTGCGATGATGTCAAATATACGCATAGAGCCAACTTTAATAGAAAAAGTTAAGGTTGCTCAAGCCAATGACCCGGAGGCGCGCGTATGAAGAAGAAAGTACAAGAAGGAGCTATTCCTAAGCGAGAATTGATGAAGAAGGAATACTTGAGTCCACTCTAGACTTTGTGTTCCTAACGACTCTGATTTGAAGTACAAGATTATGATGGAGGCACACAATACACCATTTGCAATCCATCTCGAAGTACTAAAATGTATCGTGATCTTGACATACATTTTGGTGGAACAATATGAAGAGAGAGATTGCAAAGTTTATCTCAATGTGTTTAACTTGTCGGCGTGTAAAGGCGGAGCATCTAGTACCTAAGGGTCCGTTGCAACCACTTGAGATTCCGGAATGGAAGTGGGAACACATTACCATGGATTTCGATTACGGGTCTTCCTACGGTTTCTCAAGGCATCAATGCTATTTGGGTTATTGTTGATAGATTAACCAAATCGCTCATTTTTCTTGCCGATACGGAGACTTATTCCTTGAACGTCTTCTTTATTATGTGCGTAAATGAGATTGTGAGGTTGCATGGCATGTCTGTATCCATAGTTTCGGATCGTGACCCAAGATTCACTTCAAGATTTTGGGTTAGCTTGCAAAAAGCTATGGGCGCGGATTCTACGATTTAGTTAAGATACCATCCCCAAAACGGACGGACAATCGAGAGGACTATTCAAACTCTTGAAGATTTATTAAGACTACGTGTCCTAGACTTCAAAGGCGGTTGGGATAAGTATTTACCATTGATGGAATTCTCCTACAACAACAGATTATCGAGCAAGTATAGGTGTGGCTCCATTTGAAGCATTATATGGGACGAAAATGTCGTTCTCCAATATGTTGGGATGAGGTGGGTGAAGCAACATTGTTGGGACCCGAGAGTTAAGACGTATGATCACCGAAAAGATCCAAATGATTCGACAACGATACAAAGCGGCACAAGATCGACAAAAGAGTTATGCGGATCTTCATCGAAAGGACGTGGAATTTAATGTATGGGGATCATGTATTGTATTTGCGAGTTGCTCCATGGAAGGAGTTACAAGATTTGGGAAGAGAGGAAAACTCAATCCACGATTTATTGGTCCATTTCAAATTCTTGACCGAGTAGGAAATGTAGCCTATAGACTTGCGTTACCTCCGAGTATGTCTCGTGTTCATAATGTGTTTCACATATCTCGTATTTCAGTAAATATGTGAAAGACCCGAACCACGTTATTGAGTTAGAACCGGACGAGATAGTCGAAGACTTAATGTATGAGGAGGTACTGTCACAAGATCTTGGATAGGAAGGAGCACGTCCTACGCCTTGAAAGGTCATACCACAAGTTAAAGTTTTGTGGAGGAATCATGCTATAGAGGAAATGACGGGAATTGGAAAGCGGAAATGAAAGCGAGGTATCCTCACCTTTTCGAAACACCAGTATCGTCGTCAATTTCGAGGACGAAATTTCATAAGGAGGGAGGTTGTAAGACCTCAAATTTTTTAAATAAAAAGGAATTTCCTTTATTTATTATTTTGAAATAGTAACAGTTGATTTGATTAATGTGGATAGTTAAGGGTTAAATACGCAAATATTTCAAAATAAGCAAGTGGTTATAAAATATTCATTTTTTGTGGGGAATATTCGTTTGGTCGTGGAATATTAAATCTTTGTCGGGGAATATTAAATGCGCAGTAGCAACCATGTGTGGGCCCCATGTGAAAGCGATTGGATGAAGAAAACGACAAATATAAGTTGGTTAAAATAAGCACAGTAGTTATTCATCATTAAGACATTGGAATACCCGTTGGTTAAAATACTGATGTCTGGCGTGGTTGCACAAAGAAGACACCAGGTATTACCGAGATTGTTGAATTATTGATCCTTACATAAGAAGGCACTACTCAATAATTTTCACATGAATTCTTGTTCAATATTTTATTTTATTGATTCAATAATTCTTTGCGTTGATATTTTATATTATTGTTGTTCAATAATTGTCATACGCACATTATCTCCATTATCGGATCAATAATTCATATTATTTGAATAATATTATTAGATAGCATTATTGGCAATGTCTAGAAAGTTCTGTCAAGGAGAGGTTTGGTCACCTAATTGCTTGGCGCAAAGATGAGGAGAAATCCTTATCGGAAAAGCCCCTCTTTCACAGGAACTATGCGTCATGTCATAATTGTGATTCTGTAATATTATTTGTGAATAATTAATTATTGATTCATATGATAAAGAAATATTTATTTTATGTGGATATAAATGATGGATTTATTTATGTGGTTATAAATGAAGAAATTAATGTTGAGGTGTTTTATCGGTAATTTTGCCGGAATGGAGGTATTAAAATCAAATCGATATTTTTACGATGTATTGTGTGACTTATAATTTTTAATCCGACCGTTGGATCGTTGTAATTTTTGGATATGTTATACATACATAAGTTGAGTATATGTCCACAAATTTTGAACCGTTAAAATGAAGCGAATGATTTGTTATGAATTTTAAGAGGTGGTGATTCGGAAATGAGGGTTATAATTGATTTTGGTGGAAAATTCTAGAATTGAGTGGGCCCCACTTGTGGTTGGTGAAGAAATGTGCTGAATTTTATTTCAAATGTGGTGGGTGGCAATAGTAGCGAGTAAAGCCCATCGTAAGCAAGTCAAGTCTGCTTCCTTACGGCTTAACATTTTCCTATAAATAGAGGGCTAAGTTAGAATTGAAAATCACACCGAAACAAAGTTTTCTCTCTTTTTCTCTATATTATTGGCGTATTTTGTGAGTATTTAGATACTTTGAGAGTTCTTTGTTCGTCAAGACAAGTTTCATTTAGCATCACTTGAGCCTTTCCTTCCGTCAATCGATTCTTTGAGGTAAGGGATATTATTTTTTTCGTAATGATATTATTTCTTCAATATCATTATCTTTGAAATGTTGATCGAAGTTTTATCAAATTTGGAACTTTTTCATGTCGGGGTTACTTATTCATGAGTTCTTATTCACGAGTTACTATTCATGAGTTATTATTCACGAGTTCTTATTCACGAGTACTATTCAGTGAAGCGTGAAAATGTTTTTTTTGTGGAATTTCTATCTTTTGGTGTGAGTTCTTATTCACGATCAAGACTATTCACGATATCTGACTATTCAATCTTAAAAATAAAATTTCTTCTTTTCGTCAAAATATCTATTCGGATACTAGCTTTGATTGTATCCATGTTTTGATCATTCTTGAATTTTACACCACTATGATTATTTTTGAGGTATTGTTGGACATGGATAAAATAAAGTACGAATCATTAATCCTTAATCCTTGTCATTTTGTTTCACTTTGGATTCGATTCGTTCTTTAAAAATATTTTTCATCATCTTTAGTCTTAAATGATGATATTATTGAATATCTTTGGCCCTGTAGTGCAAAGATGAATGATTCTGAAGAATATCTTTGGCTGTAGTGCAAAAGATGAGCAGTGTTTAAATGAACATGATTGGTCGATGAATATCTTTGGCCTTTAGTGCAAAGATGAGCAGTGTTGAGATGAACATATGAATTGATGAATATCTTTGGCTGTAGTGCAAAAGATGAATATTTGATTTGAGATGAATATTGATTGATGTTCTGAGGATAAAATATTGATGATGGATTTCTGTTAAATTCATAGATTATAGTAGATTTCATTCTCTACGTAACTCTTCTATGAATTATTATTTCATTGCGAATATTGATTTAAAATTTGTTGTCTATTGTATTCTATTAAATTTTTTCCTGTTGAAGACTAACGATAATTTGTTGTATATTATCTTAGTCATAATATTCTTTTCTTGAGCTAGTTGAGCTCACCCTTTTCCTTTTTGTTCCATTCTTCTCGGGAGGCGAGAATATAGCGAAGACAGTAGTCTCGGGTATGGAATGAAGGTTTTAGAAAGGATTGTTTAGTAGTCCTCACCATTTTGTAAAATAATGTATCAATAAATGTGATGAGGATTTATTTGAGTATAGATATTGTACAGAAGATAATATTTGTATTTAAACTCACGCTTTTCTTGTTGGAGTAATAAAGTTGTAGTTGTTTCATACCATGTATTGACAACTCAGAATGGGTGATGTATACCTATTTTGGGGGCGCCACAAAAAGAAATGCTGAATACTGGCGTGAGTTGTATAGTAGAAGACACGATATTGATTATTGATGCTTACGTGAGAAGTCACTCATTTATGCTTTCAATTATTGCAATGATAATTGTTGATCATATCTCTTATATTATTGATTCAATTATTGTCACAAGATCATCTCGTATAATATGTTATAGTATTAAATCAATAATTGAGACGACAAGTTATAAATGATTAATAATTGTTGAAAGATTAAATATGTGTTGATTAAAAATAAAATGATTTGTGGTAATATTTATTCAATCCTTGATGTATATAAAAGTTACATTATGAGACGTTTGTGGTAAGTTTGATTATTTTATGGGGGCCCATATGTCATCATCTAAGAGTCTCTTCATCAATAGTAATTACCTTCGTCAATAGTAATTACCTTTGTGAATAGTAATTACCTTCGTCAATAGTAATTACCTTTTCAGACGTCAAACCACTTGCCGTTTCATATTACTGTGCGCCGAGCCACTTGTCGCTTCACATTACAAAGCGTCGAACCACTTGTCGTTTCACATTACGGTGAGGTCAAACCACTTTTCTTTTCATATCACGATAAATCGTCAAGCCACTTGCCTTTTCACATGGCGGTCTTTAAGCTAGAAATCTTCTATAAATAGAAGCCTAGTGCTTCATTATTTTCACTTAATTCATTCAAGCTATAGAGAGAGAAAGTATAGAGAATAAGAGAGAAAGAAGAAGAGTATTTTATTCTACACTATCTTTAGTATTCAATCTCCTACTAAAAGTAAGGGTGTTATTCTTTCTTATTCATGAAGAAGAGAATCGTTGTTATTCCATTGCTTATTATTCTATTGGAATACTTTTGTATACGTGGTTTACCCTATACTTGGTGACATTCAAAAAAATATAAATATGAGGATGATGACAATGATATAAGAATTCAATAAAACAAGTTCAAGAATTAATTTATTCAGGAACTAATAACGTCCAAATTGTCAACATGATCTTCGCTTTTGTAAAGTAAAATTCAAGAATGCTCGGAAGAATATTTCTATGAAAGATCTTTGGATGAAGCGCAAATATCAAGAATATTCCACTAATTTCATGGAGTATAGAAGTCTAAACTTTAATCAATCGAGTATAATTTCATTGTGAACACTTTCGAGGAAAGTATTTGTCATTAAATAGTTCTCAAACGCTTCCCAAGCATATGCCGAGTACTATTTGGATGGGTACGCTTCACTGACTCCCACGATGATACGCCTCGCCACGGAACATAAAGGTGGCGAATGGAACCTTATGTTCCTCCGTGCATCCCAAGACATCGAATATCTTGGTAATTTGCTTGACCCATGTTTCCGCCCATGATCGGATCTCGCTTTCCTTAAATTCTGGTGGTCCCAACTCTTGAATCGCTTGCATTTGTGACAACCCGTGAATTGCTATCATTTCTCCTCGTATTTTGAACACGAGTCTCCGCATGCGATTTTGTATGAAGCTGCAAAAAACTTCTAAACATCCCTCATTCATCATACGCTTTCCGATTGGTGTTGTTCACAGGAGGAACATTGCCACCCTGTTACACGCGTTCTCCTCGTTGGTGAAAAGTCTGAGCGTCTCCACGGTCTCATTTCCATTGTTAATATTCTCAGTCGACATTCTCAAATACTGTCATAAAACAAGGGTTAATTAAGGAAATCAATATATCACATAATATCCTTATATACTGACCAACTAAAAAAAATAAGCTTAGGTAGGACACACTAGCGAAGGATTTACTCGTCTCTCCCCTCCTAGTTCTATTCCCCGATCTCCGCCAGAGATCATATCCTAAGCTCGATACCATTTGTGACGCCCCCAAAATAGGTATACATCACCCATTACGAGTTGTCAATACATGGTACGTAAACAACTACAACTTTATTATTACAACAAGAAAGCGTGAGTTTAAATACAAATATTATCTTCAGACAATATCTATACTCAAATAAATCCTCATCACATTTATTGATACATTATTTTACAAAAATGGTGAGGACTACTAAACAACTCTCTCTCTAAGAACCTTCATTCCATACCCCTCACTGCGTACTCGCTTATATTCTCACCTCCCGAGAAAAATGGAACAAAAAGGAAAAGGGTGAGCTCAACTAGCCCAAAGTAAAAGAATATTATGACTAAGATAATATACAACAAATTATCGTTAGTCTTCAACGGGAAAAAATCTAATAGAATACAATAGACAACAAATTTTAAATCAATATTCGCAATGAAAATAATAATTCATTAGAAGAGTTAAGTAGAGAATGCAAACTACTATCTTCTATGTATGAATTTAAAAGTTCATCGTCTCATCTTTTATCCTCGTAACATCAATCAATATACATCTCGAATCAAATATTCATCTTTGCACCATCAGCCAAAGATATTCATCGATTGGTCATGTTCATCTAAACACTGTTCATCTTTGCACTACTACCAAAGATATTCTTCAGAAATCATTCATCTGGTGACTACAGCCAAAGATATTCAATAATATCATCATTTAAGATCGAGGATGATGAAAAATATTTTTAAAGAAACGAATCCAAAGGAAACAAAATGACAAGGATTAAGGATTAAGGATTCAGATTTTGTTTTATCCATGTCCAAAAATACCTCAAAAATAATCAAAGTGGTGTAAAATTCAAGAATGATCAAAAAACATGGATACAATCAAAGCTAGTATCCGAATAGATATTTTGACTAAGAGAAGAAATTTCATTTTTGGTGAATAAGTGCCAGTATAACGTGAATAGTAACTCGACACCAAAAGATAGAAATTCCAAAAAAACATCTTCATTGCTTAATAAGACTCGTGAATAAGAATCTCTCATGAATAAGAACTCGTGAATAAGAATCATGAATAGTAACCCGATATGAAAAAGTTCCAAATTTGATAAAAAGTTCCAACCAATATTTCAAAGATAATGATATTGAAGAAATAATATCATTTGAGAAGAAAATAACATCCCTTAACCTCGAAAGATTAGTCTTTTCGAATAATTTGTATAAGTCTTTGAAGGGAACTTGCACCGTCTAACAATACTCAAAGTATACTCAAAATACTCACAAGAATACGCCGATAATATAGAGAGAAAACTTCAGATTTACGGTGTGATTTTCAATTCTAACCCAAGCACCCTATTTATAGGAAAATCTTTAGAACATCAAAGCGAGAAAATTTAATATAATATTAATATATATATTAAGATTTCTACGCCCACCTTCCTAGATCTGATCTCATCTCATTATGCACATGTTGTAGCCCACAAAACAAACAAAAAACGTTTTTATTATTTAAAATATTTTAAACTTCCAAAAATCAATTATTTCGTAGCTTCGGAACTTCAATAATTCATAATAAATAGCCCTTCTATCAGAAAATTCGAATCTCGTGAGTTTTTATAGGAAATTCAATTCTCTACAACTTTGCAGAAGAAAGTTTTTCCAAATTCCAAACAGAAATTGACCGAAATCCACAAGCGGACGATTTTCTGTGCTATAATCAAATTTGATTCGATAATTGTGTCCACCAACACACAAAACATGTGTTAAACATTTAATGCCACAAAAATACTCTTCCTCCTCATATACTCATATATCCCACATTCATTGTAAAAATATCATCGTTAATATATTATTAAAATAATATATTTAAATGAATTATTTTATCGAAAAAGATAAAATATTAATTTTCAACAATTGTCACATTAAAAATTTTCTCCATCTATATCCTCATAAAATCAATATTTTCCTCATTATATAAATCAATAATTAATTATTCATAAATAATACTCTGTAATCACATTATTGACAAACTGCAGGTTCAAGGAAGAGGGCTTTCCAATAAAAATTTCTTCATCTTGGCAATTGATTAGGTGACCAAACCTCTCCTTAGATGAACTTTCTAGACATTGCCAATAATGTTATCTAATAATATTATTGAGGATAATATGAATTATTGCTTCGATAATGAAAAATATCGTGTAATGACAATTATTGAAACAACAATGAATATAAAATATCAACGCAAGCAATTATTAACTCAATAAAATATTTAAGCAAAGAATTATCGTAACCATTATTGAGTAAGTGCCTTCTTACGTAAAAATCAACAATTGGTGTGCAATACCGCAGCTACTTGTGTTTTAACCACCGGGTATTTTAACAAAGATTAATGGTAAATAACTATTCTGGCATTATTTTTAAACCACTTATATTTGTCGTTTTCTTCATCCAATCGCAAGTTATGGGGCCCACATATTACGGTCATGTGGTCGTGCATTTAATATTCCCAATAAAGCATTTAATATTCTCCACAACAATGAATATTTTATAACCACTTGCTTATTTTGAAATATTTGCATATTTTACCCCTAACTATCCACATTAATCACATCAACCCTTACTATTTCAAAATAATAAATAGAGAAAATTAAATTTCATTAATAATAAGTTGGGGTCTTACAACACACATATACTTCCATACGTATACTCTTCCATTTCCAAAATTATTTTTCCAACACATGTGGGCCCCACCTTTAAATAATTTTCTACCGATTATTTTGAAAACTTCATAAAAATAGGAATCCATAAAATAAGCAAACTTCATAAAAATCACCTTAATAATTTTAACAATATTTATCATCTTTATTACAATTCACAATATTAATCGACTGTGTCGTTCCTGAAAGAGGGCTTTTCAATAAGGATTCTCTATTAGTAGCAATGATTAGGTGACCAAACCTTTCCTCGATAGAACTTACAGACATCATTAATATTGTAAATAATAATATTAATAATTTTGTCGTCTCAATTATTGATTTTAACAATATATAAAAATATCGACAATAATTGAATCAAATAACGTGAGATCTTACGCAACAATTACTATAGCAATAATTGAACAAAACTGAATGACTTATCACGTAAGCATCGATAATCAATACCGTGTCTTCTTATGCAACTACGCAGCGTATTATTGTACTTTTTACTACCGAGTAGTTCAACAAGATCAACGGTAAAACTTCTCAGTTATTTTCGTATAAAAATATTTTGTCATTTTCTTAATCCGACATAATTACATTGTAGGGTCCACCGAATGATTGTGGTTGTTAATAATATTCCTCGCTAAAACGAATATTCCTAAACCAATCGAATATAATATAACTACTTGCGTCTTTGCAGAATTTATAAATACTACTCACAACTATAATATTATATCAAATTTATTCCATAATATTCAAAAATGATAATTATAGAAAATTCATCTTTATTTATAAAAGTTGAGGTCTTACAAAAAAAAGCGTGTTTTTATTTTATTTTTATAAAAAAAAGTCGATTTTTTTATTAAAAAAGCTCGCGCTTTTTAAATATTTTTTAAAAAATTGCGTTTATTTATTTATTTATTTTAAAAATGCATTTTTTATTTTATTTTTATATAAAAAAGCGCATTTTTATTTTTATTAAAAAAAGCTGTATTTTTTTATTTTTTAAAAAAAAGCTGCGATTTTTTATTTATTTTATAAAAAACACTTTTAAAATTTTTTTTATTAAAAATAATTATTTTTTTATTAAAAAGCTGCGTTTTTTAATAACAAAAATAATTATTATTATTTTTATTAAAAAAAACTAAACAACGTTTCTCTCTCTCATTCTCTTTATATTATTCAAAAATAATTATTATTATTTTTATTATTTTTTTTTATAAGTGTCTTCTTTGTTTTAAAATTGGCTTAAATATGATTTCTTCTGTATTAAACTTTGATGATCGCTTTCGATTTTATCGATTAGATGATTGAGAACTATTAATTTTTTTCGATTTCATTCGATTGGAGTGCACACGTCAAAAATTAGCCGACGTGGCATCCTAATAGTGCTAAATAAGCTTATGTGTAAAAAATATATTTTTAATGATATCAAAGGACAAAAAAGTAAAATAACAAATAAAACAACTAAAAATTACACAAATAATATAATAATTATTTTAATAAAATAAAAATAAAACACAATTTTTTGTAATAAAAAACGTAGTTTTTTTGTAATAAAAAAATGATTTTTTGTAATAAAATAACACAGCTTTTTTTTAATAAAAAAAAGTAAAAAAACGCAGTTTAAAAAATAACAAAACAAAAACGCCAAAAAAAAAAAAGCAACAACGCAAAAAACATAAAAAAAAATGCAGTTTTATGTAATTTTCAGTTTTATTTGGTTTTTATTTTTGTTTATAATAAAATAAAAATGCAGTTTTTGTAATTTGCAGGTTTTTTTTTTTTTTTTTTTTGTGTTTGTTTTTTTTATGCAGTTTTTTTAATAAGAATAAAAAAAACACAGTTTTTTTAATAAAAAATAATAAAACGTAGCTTTTTTAATAAAAATAATTATTTTTAATAAAAATAATTATTATATTATTTATATAATAATTATATAAATAATTTATATTATTTATATAATTATAAATAAATAATTATACAACTAATTTATATTATTTGTGTAATTTTTAGTTGTTTTATTTGTTATTTTACCTTTTTGTCCTTTGATCTTATTAAAATATATATATATTTTTTATGGAAGCACTCATTTAATTTATTAGGATATCGTCAAAGAATTTCTCGGCGTGGCGAGCATCCAATTGAATGAAATCGAAAAAAATAAATAGTTCAATCATCTAATTGACAAAATTAAAAGGTGGATCACCGAAGTGAAATATAGCTTATAGTTTAGGGTAGTAAATCATATTTAAGCCTTTAAAATTTAGACTTGAAACTATTAGTCTCTGATTATAAAATTACTTAATAGTCTTGACATTATAATTATAATCCTAAGATTAATAGTCTTTGGGATTATAATCCCAAAATGATAAAATTTACAAACAAACATAACCCTAAAGTATAAAATTAAGACTTATTAACTTTTAAAAAAGTAGTTTAAAATATTTTTAAATTTAAAATTAACAAATTATATAAATTTGAAAAACAAAAAAATTTCTGTATTAATAGTAGTTCTTAGGTTGTGTTTGATAAAATTAGTTATTAAGATCCGAATAGTTTAGATATCTGAATAATATAAAGTATCTAAATAGAATTATATATGAATGAAAAAATATTGTTTGATAATTATTTTTTCAAAATGTGTGAATAATACATTTTTACTATTTTAACCCTATTTCTTCTTCTTTTCCCTTCTTCTTCTCCTCCCTTCTCCCTCCTCCCTCCTCCCTCCTCCCCTCCCCACCCCACCCCACCCCACCCCACCCCACCCCACGCCTCCCCTCCTCTTCTTCAGATGATTTTGTGTCAAATGGGTTGTCAGTTGGAGAATCAAGAATTGTAAAAATAATTTTTTCAGAAAGATGATCGAAGAGGTTTATATTGGATTAGAAAGTGATTTTTGCCTCTTCATGGAGTATCTCGAGATCTGCTCTCGCCTCTCAGATTGAAGATTGAAGATTTGGTGGGTGGTGGTATGGTAATATTGAATATTGATAATATTGAAGAGGGTATTTGTGTCAAAAAATAACAAAATCATTAAGAAAGATATCTGAATAATTTAGATTTAATTTTCTATCTTAATCATTTTAGAAATTCGTTCGAGGCAACAAAAATACAAACAAACAATATTTATTCTCTTAGCGAATAAGAGGTGATCTATTAAGACCTCTTAAGAGGTAAACAAACAGCACCTTAGATACTTTGTCCTATATTCATAATTATATTATTATATTTCCAGTCTATTTGATATTTAAAAAAATTAATTTTTTAAAACGGGGTGAGTATTCTTTACTAAACTTTAGGAAAATTATTCTCAAATTTTTACCAAACACGTTGTAATTTTCAAAAAATTACCGAAACAATCTCTGAACTAAACAACAAAACCTGGAAAAAATAAATAAATGAAAAAGTAGAAATGGAAACTCTTATATAGCAAGCAAAAAAAAAAAAAAAAAAAAAGAAAGAAATTGAAACTCTCTCTCGCAACCATTTTCGTTCCCTCTTTTTCATTTGACGTTCAGTTGTAGCTGAGTTCATTCATCTACCGATTTCGCCTGCCGGAGCTCCGGCGACCCGATCTCCCTTATATATTCTACGGTAACCTACCGGTGGAATCTTCTCAAATCTTGGTATATCGCTCGCGCCTAAATATCCTCCCAATTAGTTTGCATTTGCTCATCGCAATTTCTCTCTTCTGTATACGCATAGACATATATGTATTTTGAATCCTCTAATTGAATATTAAATCAACAATTTTTGTATGCGTTTATGTGTGCTTGTACTTCATATATACATTTAAACAAACAGCATTTTGAGCTATTTAGTTAATAACCAAGTTGATTATTGTGAGAAAATCTCATTAATAACGTGGCTAAGGTTGGTATTGATGTTAAAATGTTCAAACTATGAGGGGAAAATTCTATCTTTCTTTAAAAGAAATTAACTTGCGATACTGGTGATGTGTTTTATTTTACATAGGTCAAGTGGGGGAAATTTCTTCATAGTATAGACCAAGTAGCTTCGCCCCTGATTACTGTTCTTATTTATTCTAAATCCCTATAAAAATTCTTCCTATTTCTCTTTTTCTGGAAGTAAATTGGTTTAAGAAAATACTAAGAGGAAGCTGACAGTATGATAAGCATTAGGAATATGAATACAGTTCTCTAGCTTGCTAATTATTGTTTACTCCCTAGTTACACAGAAAGAGTCTCATTTGAGTTTGATCCTATCAAAATACTAAAATTTAAATTGGGATGTGAATTTATTTTAATTTTCGAAATAATAATTTTGTACTTAGTAATACTTTTTAAGTAGGTCTCAATAAACTATTGTATTAATCAAATTCAATAAAATTCACATCAATTTTGAATATTAAGATTACGCAAATTGACTAGGAAAAAATCAAATGAGATTTTTTTTGTTTTGTTTTAGCAGAGGGATGAATTTCTTTATCTTCTTTCACAACAGCTTCTATACGCTCTAGAAAGAGAAGTAAAATTCAGGAGTATTATTTAGGGGATCTTCTTTAAATGTCTTTAGACAATTGTGACAATTATTTTCCTTTGGCGGCTTTAGAATTGTACAATTATCTTGATCTTATCAAAACTAAAGTGAAGTACAAATTAATCAGTTCGATTAGTTGTTATATTTGCTCACGTGGTGGAACCAAACAGTTAAAATACTGAAGAAACTGATCACATATTGAGAATCTTAGGACAAGCGCATATCGCTATATTCTGGTGTGGTAGTGGGATATTTTCTTCTGTCCATATTCTCTGAACTTTAGTGAGTGGATCATATACTATCCTTCCACAAGTGCTAATTTATCTTTAGTTTAAAACCTTCATCTTCCCTTTTATTCCTAATACTCATAGGGATTCAAAGAGAATTGATGTGCAATATCTTAATGATTATATTTTCCTGCTTTGAGTTCGGCTTATAGTTTAACTGATTGAACTTTTTAACGTGCAGGTACCATATCCCATATCTGAAGTTTTGTTACTTATGCAGAAATGATACCTGAGATAACAAGTATAGTGAAAGAAACTTCTGAAAATGGTACAGATTTGTCCGCAGATGATATTGGCAGTATTGAGGAAATGCCCGAGGATACAATTTTGTCACGACAAACTTCTGTTAATCTTGTTCCATTTATTGGCCAGAGATTTGTCTCGCAAGACGCAGCCTATGAATTTTATTGTAGCTTTGCAAAGCAATGCGGCTTTTCAATCAGACGTCATCGTACTCGGGGAAAAGATGGGGTAGGTAGGGGAATCACAAGAAGGGATTTCACTTGCCATAGAGGAGGCTATCCACAGCTAAAGCCAGCGGAAGATGGAAAGCTACAAAGGAACCGGAAATCTTCACGTTGTGGATGTCAAGCATACATGCGTATTGTCAAAAGGGCAGATTTTGATGTCCCTGAATGGCGTATTACCGGTTTCAGCAATGTCCACAACCATGAACTTTTGAAGTCAAATGAGGTGCAGCTTCTTCCTGCTTACTGCACTTTGTCTACAGATGACAAGAGTCGTATTTGCATGTATGCAAAAGCAGGGATGTCAGTGCGACAAATGCTAAGGTTAATGGAGCTAGAGAAGGGTGTTAAGCTAGGTTGTTTACCATTTACAGAAATAGATGTGAGAAACCTGCTGCAATCATTTAGAAACGTGGACCAAGATAACGATGCTATTGAACTTCTTAAAATGTGCAAAGAGAAGAAGGATAAGGATCCCAACTTCAAATACAACTTTAAGATAGATGCTAATAACAGGTTGGAAAATATTGCCTGGTCATATACGTCATCAATTAGATCATATGAGGCTTTTGGAGATGCCATAGTTTTCGACACAACTCACCGATTGGATGCTTACGATATGATTCTAGGTATTTGGATTGGAGTGGACAATCATGGAATGACTTGTTTCTTTGGTTGTGTTCTTTTAAGAGATGAGAACATGCAGTCTTTCTCCTGGGCTTTGAAGGTGAGAAGCTGAATAATAAGTTTAAATGGATCTTTATATCTTCATTATATTGATTTACATTTCGCTAAAAGCTTTCTGTGCTTCAGTGTGTGGTTAAAGAAATGAAAGGTGGATACCTAGTTGAAATCCTAATAATTTTTTTTAATTAGAACGAATAGCTTAGAGCTTCAGTCCAAAGACTTGCAAGATTTCCAGAACTAACCAAGCCTTTTCCAATTTGGGGAACTCAAATGCCTTTTCTTCATTCATTTGATTGAAATATTCAATTCTTGTATGAATATTTTGATCTCAGAAAAAATTTCTTGTTCTTCAGTGCAGTCATTCTTTAATGGGTAAATGAACCCTAATATCCTATTTTGAAAACTCTTCAGGCTTTATAATTTTGATTATTCTTTCTTTTTCTTACTGTTTTTTCTAAAGAAAAGAACTGATAAAATGATATTATTAAGTTCCTAATGTACCATATATCTTCTGGACCCCATAAAAGAGGTTTTTTTTGGTTTAGGGGTTAGCTTGGATGGTTTATATTAGTGCTGTAGGACAGCATGCCTCATTTTCTTTATATGCTTGCTCATACATTTTCTGTAGAAATTGATTTTGTTGTATTTATTTTTTCGTCTCTCTCAAATGTTGTGTGACAGACTTTCTTGGGCTTCATGAATGGAAAGGCTCCACAAACAATTTTAACTGACCAAAACATGTGGCTAAAAGAAGCACTTGCTGCTGAGATGCCAAGCAGCAAGCATGCTTTCTGCATTTGGCATATAATTCCAAAGTTTTCAGATTGGTTTTCTGTATTGCTTGGTTCACAATATGATAGATGGAAGGCTGAGTTCCACCGGCTTTATAATTTGCACTCGGTGGAGGAATTTGAAGTGGGATGGAGAGAGATGGTTGACATGTACACATTACATGGAAATAAGCACATTGTCAGCTTGTATACCTTACGTACATTCTGGGCACTGCCTTTCCTTAGATGTTACTTCTTTGCGGGAATGACAAGTACATTTCAGTCAGAATCATTAAATGCTTACATTCAACGGTTTCTGAGTGCTCAATCCGTACTCGATAATTTCATTGAGCAGGTACTGGACTCTTAATTGTATATTGATTCTTGAGTACATTTCCTTACATTGCCATATGTCCCTGTTTTCAGGTAGCTGCTGTGGTAGATGTTAAAGATAAAGTAGGACTAAAACAGAAGATGCAACGGAAGATTCACAAAGTCTCCCTCAAAACGGGGTCACCAATCGAGTCACATGCTGCTACTGTTCTTACACCATATTCCTTCTGCAAGCTACAAGAGGAACTTGTACTGGCACCACAATATGCATCTCTGATGGTAGATGAAAGTTTCTTCATTGTGAGACATCATACAGAAATGGATGGAGGGTGCAAAGTAATTTGGGTCCCACATGATGGATTTATTAGCTGCAGCTGCCATCACTTTGAGTTTACAGGCATTCTTTGTAGGCATGTGCTTCGTGTTATATCCACGAACAATTGTTTCCATATTCCAGATCAATATCTACACATCCGTTGGCGTGATGTCACCTTACCATTGACAAAGTCTGTTCAAACTTCCACTTTTGGAGAGCATGCGGGAAAAATCCAGTGGTTACAGTCCATAGTTTCAACACTTGTTACAGAATCAATGGAGACAGAAGAGCGCCTTGATGTTGCATGTGATCAAATTGGTTTGGTGTTGGCTCGCATCAAAGGTTTTCCTGGGCAGTCGCATGGTGCTAATGATATTTCTTATAATAGCCCATCGGGTTCATTGATTCTTCCCGAAGTTGAAGATTCTGATGGTGTTGGTCAAAGTTTCACTAGGAATCCGCATGAATCTCTTACCCTAGGAAAGTTGAAAGAGAGGAGATCAAGAGATGGGATAGATATATATAGAAAGCGAAGGCGTTGCTCATTGACTTGCTGTGGGCAGTTTGGACATGATGCTAATGATTGCCCAATGATGGAAGGTAATGATTTGAATGGAGAGGCCTTAGGGTATTTATAGGTAAGAAATCCTGCTGTACTAGTTGATATATACCACTGTTAAAATACTGCAACAATCACCAGTCCGGTCGTACTATTTTTTGTAAACTTGTTACAAATGTGGAATTGGCATTACTGATATATATAGTATTGTACTTTGTCTGGTATTCCAGAGAAATAGTAGCGTTCTCAGGATTTCTGGACTTGGTTAACATAGATATGTTTATTTCTTTGTGGCTCAACTTGTAATATCATGACCCAAGTGACAATGCCAATTCACTAATATGGAAAAGAACAAAAATGAATGGAATTTCCATGTCTTTTTTGGAACTAGGTAAATTTGCTTGATGCATTTGTATATAAATCTTTTAAGATTTTGAAAATTGGTAATGTGGCCTGAACCCATTCTATGGTTTGCAGCCTGACTAGGTACTTGTCGGTAAGGTTAAGCTACTAATATTGTGAATTTGTGCTGTCTGTTTTTAAGAAATTTACAATTTCCAGATTTGATAGTCGAAGGTGGAATTTGGGGTTTTTTTTAGGCTGGAGATCCATATTTATTATGTGATTTATTTTTGGGGTGGTTTATTTTCCCACTTTTTTTTTTATTTGAAGGAGCCGTGTGGGCTTAATTAGAAGTATCAACTTCGGTTTCAGAGTAGCAACTGGAAATATTTTTCTTTAATGGTCTTTGTTTTCACATTGACAATGGAGCTACGAAGCCATTGTAGTCTTGATAATTAGATATGGTCTTCCATTTTTTTGGGTTCGTCAACAGCTTTCTGAATATTGTCATGCCTTTCTAATCCATAATCCTTATAATGTCAAGCTGTTTCCCCCCTTCCTGCTATGGTCACATGATGGCATCCTTTGTACTGTTTTCTTTAGTTAAACATTAGTGCCATAGTAATTTGGCAGTCCGTTTCTTGGTTTGGTAGGGAACCTTCCGGACCACAGTAATTAAACATGTAACAATGAGTCTGCATTTACACTAGCCTTTTCATGTATTGTTAAGAGATGGTTCAACACTAAGGGAAATTAACCTGAATCCAGTATTTGCTTGAATAGCATGTGAGTTGTGATTCTGTACCCACTTCATAATTTAATCAATCAAGTGGAGTTGTTTATTTACTGTTATGGTTCCTTTGCTTACACGAAACAATTGAGAATGCTTAGCATGTCTTCTTTCCCTTACTTTTCCTGTTACTACTTCTTAGAAGGATGCATTCTGTGTTGTTTAAATGACTGAGCAATTGTCTTATTAGTGGAGAACAAATGTCTTTCCCTTGCTATATTGAGTTTGATAATTTTTTTTAAGCTTTTCATCTGCACATGCTATTTCTATGTTGCCTATTGTAAAGAACTTCAACCGCATCCGACTTGTTTCTTAGAACTAATACATCTGGAGAAGTACAATTTTGTTATTGGACATTTAAGCTGTTGCATATCCTGCATAAGTCTGATAATGCTCGAGAGCTTCAGCAAATTAAGTTAGCAGGTATATAATATAGTTCATAAATCATAACTGATTATATTTCATAAATCATAACTGATTATGTTCCTATGCGAAAATCTTTGTATTTTGGTTATGCCATCTACTTGTAACAATGCTGAAATTGGAATTCTAAGTCAATGCCATAATACAATACTAGTTTGTAACATATTATAGAACAGCAATATCATTACATAAACCTGAACATTTGATACATCAGAGTCGAATATAATTCAATACCAGTTTATAGGCATATATTTTAGCTCTGTTTTATCAGCTAAACAAACCTTACTTAGCCTACTTGGCAATGCTCCAACGTCATTGTTTCTAATCCTTCTCCGTCCCGTCCGGCTTGAACCATGTAGTGCTCTCTGTGCAAGTGTTTTTACCAATTGGGATTCAGCCGTTTCTGTAGATCTTGTTGTATGATTCTCTTGGTTGATGCAGGTAACAGTGACAGTTACTTTCTCAGGATCCATTCTATCTTGAATTGAAGAGAACACGAGAGAGTACTACTTGATTTATAGTGTGTGCGTTCATCGAGATAAATCAGTTACTTTGAAGCAAAGCTTCATATAGCCGAAAGAACTTCCAATTATCACTCTTTTTACGCATCTTTAGAAGGAAGAATAAAATATATACCAAACCAAAGAAACCAACTTTTTTGTTTGTTTGTTTTAATATCAAAAGAATCAACTTTGGAACTATTTATGCACTGTTCTTGTCCTCAATGCATGTATTGTAATCATTCCACTCTAACAATAGTTACTATTAATAGCTTTATGGATATAGATGTAACCAACGTTAGTTACTTCAAGTGTGAGCCGACCATAACTTTGTACAAAAACGACATAGCTGCTGTCCAAAAGGATTCAAGACGCTAGCTTGACATAGAAACAATCCCCTGATTGACCAAATTGGACCACTCTTATGTCCTGGCTTTTCTCCATCCTAAAGCAGAAGATAGATTGGTTTATATTCAAAATTCAAGTTTATCCAATTTCAAAACACACGCACAGGATTAGCCACCAAAACAAAATGGAAACTGGAATGGTTGAAATGAACCACTATTCACCTCACATCCCTCCCTGCATTTTCCAAAAACTGGCCTTCTAAAAGCCACACTGTATCATATTCCACGGTACAAAATAATTCAGGGCTGATTTAGCTTAAAGAACGACGACTTTCTGAGACTATCTATGTTTGTACAAATAATTGTCCTTTCTCCCACTTCTGCCTGTAGCTAGGTGTTATAGTGCTTTTCCAAACTGCACTATGGTTAAGAGAGAAGAGAGGGGAGAGGGGTGGGGGGTAGAGAATAATTTACACTCCTGAGATTTTACAGTCTTATATACAGGCGGTTCATGTGCAGGCATCCAGCAACTACTCCCCAAAACAATATCTCAAGAGTTACAAATGCCCCTGTACCCCACTTCGTAGAATGAAACATGGCTTGCAAGAGCGACTCAGTGCTATCTACCTGCACGAAATGTTGGAAGTTAGATGGTTAACTAAGGAATTTGTCAGACGAACCACAAAAGCAATTATAATTCATCTTCTATACATCTGGAATAAAAACTTTTGGAACATTGTACATAAAATCATTTGATGATTGATTACTAACTGGAACGTGACAACCACTAATAGAACAATGAGAAGTCAACTCACTTTTATCGATTACAAGTCTCATTTAAAAACACTTCCATATTATAAATTTCCTTTTTATCTGTAAAGCAAACACACTTTCATATTACTCTAGCGGCTTTTTAGTGCTTCTGGCCAAAATGAATATCGACACAAACTCACTACAGGAGGTGGATATTGCCATTGTGTATAGGTACATTAACCGAGTTCATTTAATGTTTTATACCATCATGTTGATATAAACATTTGGGATTCCTCCTCTTGGACCAGTATATTTTTAAACTTTCAACAAGTAGCTTCTCCTGAACATAACTTCGGTGCCTTCCCGCGCGAAGCGAATGGGAGCTATGCTGTTGGTCAGTTTCGGGGCGAGAAACAAAAAGACTTGGATCGACGAGCTTTTTCAGCCCGAAAACTAAGAATCAATGGAATGTCTGTCTATCCATGAACATTTATTCTATCTATATAGTTGAGCCACCTATTATAAAATTATAAAAAAGGGGACGAAATTCCCATTTTTATCCAATGCTTAATCGCACTGTTGATTGGGTTGAAAGCGGGAGATATATGGGAGATTGATATATAAATTAGATTAATTCCGAGAAATAAGAAGTTATAAAGTTACACAAAAAGTTTTCAAAATAATTAGAATCAATTAGTTTCAACAATTCATTATTTTAACAAAGGATTTTATCCAACCATTTCATTTTACCAAGTTCAATGTTAGCTAGATTAGTCAACATTTATATGTTTTGATGCAACAACAGAATGTTATTTGTCGGTTAATTGGTGAGGTGGTGGTGGTTCCTTTCCTCTCTTTTTTAGGGTAGAGTATATATCCCACCTCTGAAATTGTACGGTTGTATAAGAGATAATCCAATATGTTGGACCACCCCTCCCCCCTTTCTTTTTTTCCTGAAGAGAAGCTTGAGGTATGAACCATGCTGCTTGTTGTGTTCATATAGTGAGTTGAAAAGAATTGCAGCATAGAAATCTAGCTTGAAATGAGAAAATGCATAACATTATTATAATCTATCAAGAAAATGATACCAGAAATTAATGATTATAAAACAGAGAATAAAGAAACATAGGTGATAAGAGAATTACCAGATTGTATTCAGGAGAACACCAATAGAAACCTTGGACAGCAGATGGAAAGATGTCACAAGCAGCCAAAGCATAAATAATGAGGGCATTCATTCCTACCCACTGAAGTATTATCGTGGGTTTTCTGATATGTTTGACATCAACCTGCATCAATTAGAGTTGAAATAAGCACTAATATTCCCCTGCTAACCTACTACGGTAATATTCCTGTCAAGACAACACTACGCTACTAAAAATTAACTTACAATGTAAAAGATAATGGTTAAGAGCAAGCCCGATGCTCCTGCTGTGACGCACATATAGCTCAATGTATATAATGGTTTGGACAAAGGAACGCCTGGAAGGTTGTGTATATAATATTGAAATTATTAGATGTAAACACATGAACCTCTGATAATTTTGTGATTGCAAACCCAGCTGCTTGAATAGAAAAATACCTAGAACCACCAAAACAAATCCTGAAATCAGCAGAAAGAAAGAAGATATGGACCACATAATTACCCTTTCCATGTGCCCCTGCAAAAAAGTAAACATTTTGAGATAGAAAACTCAAGCAATAAAAGGTCCTACCAGTGCACAATGCTCCCTCAAATAGGGGGCTCGAAGCCTTACCTCTGTTTACAGAGAGATGTAGCACAAAAATAAAAATTCATTATGTCACATTATGAATGAGAACTGAAAACATTTCTGCTAATGAAAGAGAACACGTAGAGAAGCAACAAAAGTATTTTTTTTTTTTTTTCATTAAAACGGGAGGGGCAACAAGAAAGTATGTTACCTTAAAATGTACAATGATGTGCCCATAATACAGACCCACAAAACACGTAACAGCAGCCATCAACGAACTAAAAATTTCATCCAATAAAACAAATGAGCAATTTGATAAGAGAACCTAGCTTCAAGAATGATAGATGTTGAGTCCGAAAATTATCATCTATGATTAATTGGTAATACGTGAAGCAGAACCTAGCAGTGCACAAAATATTGTAGGTGCTATTTTGATTTTCATGTATACAAATATAATAGAATGCTATCAAGAATAATAATAAAGAATCCAATACTTGTAATGTCCACAAGTCATAAAAATGAACTGATAAAGCAATGTATCAAACATCTTCATTCTATAAGCTTTACAAATAGAGCCAAATAGGAAATAACCGACAACAATTATACCTATCTATACAGACTACTTCTGTTAGTTATCATATTTGTTCCAAAACCAATCGTATGTTCAAGCTTCACAGAGACTTGGCACAGAGTAAATGGGATAAGAGTCTTTTTTGATAAACCATGTCACTTGTGGTATTTTTTGAAATACCATTTGGTCATATTGTAATTGGACATGTAAAACGAAGTGGCCAAGAGTCTGTGAAAAGTTGCGGTCCAAAATGGACACAACAACTTTTTTGGGTAGCATCTGTTCTTCTAGCTTCTAGCCAATCCAAATTGAGACATATAGACTCTATTGTCGGGGTTTTGTGTATTTCACACTCTTACCGAAGCAAGGCATTGACAATTTTCACAAAAAAGAACATATTAGACACACAAAGAGAGCTTATCTAACCTTAAGATACCTTCAGGTTCAAATGGAGCAAGACACCACCCAGGTGAATTTGGTGGTAGAGGTCCATAATCAGGAGAATTAACACTGCAATTCTATAAACATGAAGAAGTAATCTACCCAAAGTTAATTGCAAGTTATTCTATTACGAAAATATGTAAGCTGAGTCCATAAAAGAAAGTACCAGAGATAACCTGTGTTCTTCTGTAGACAGGATGCTTATAAAGATGTTCACCAAGAAAAATTCGATCAATGAAAGCCAATTGCATTACAAGGAGGTTGAGGCTACCCTCTCCTCCATAACACCTTCAAATAAATTTGAGAACTTTCGAATCAATTCTGTAAGCTAAGATGGTAAAGATACATGTAATACTGATTTATCTCCAAAAGCTTTTGCCAAAATAAGAATATGTAAGAAAGAGAGAGAAATCAGAAGTTTTTCAAACACTAATACATGAACTGAAAGATTTTTCTACTATGAAAAACACATTCAAACCTATCAATTAAGGTGATAATATGGGAAACAACTAAATTATGGTACATGATACAGTGTTAGTGGAGTTTAATATGTCATTCAATGGTTTAACTTTAACACCAATGTATATATCTAAATATGCATTTTGAACAACTCTAATAGGTATTCGAGTTTAGACTTACGGTCTGGTACCCAAAATTTGAATTTTGCATCATGGATTAATTATATTCCAGGAGTTAGGTATTGGGGTGAAAACAATCTCACAAAGCCTTCTCCATTAACTTGGAATGGACTACACATGTTTCTTTTTCCTCTTAAGACACCTTGTCAAATTCTGTTATGCATTTTCTTACTTCTCAAACCACTTTCCGTTTCCCTGCCCTTATCATTGTTGCGTCTTTAATTTGAACTATAAAGACCACTTGCCAAGGAAGTACTGCACAAAACAAAATCATGGTAAATAGGTTTACCTGATCTCCTTTTTATATGGTACTACTGCATCTTCACATGAAATAATTATCGAATATCCTTATGTTATCACTTATTTGGCTCTTCATGATCAGCCAGTCCAAAATAATTATATAGATACGATTTGTTTGAACTTTGTATCGATGTTTCACTAGAAATAAATTTATTTAAGATTCAAACGTGACAACATATATTAGGTAGGCCTTTTTAAAAAAATAGAGGGAAGCTAGTGAGAAGAAAGCATTACACCATCTGATGTTTTTTTTCTTCCCTTTGCTAAGAGTCCACCATCTAATTTTTTTTCTTGCTTTTTTTTTAAAGTTTATTTGTATTTTCTTTAGAAATTTTAGCAGGTATATTAACATTATTCAGCATAGAAGTGGTCTATATATAAATATTGATTATGAAGGATCTGTATTTGTTACATTGTTTTGTCAAATAGACTAATACAAATTTTCTTTCTCAAATATGCATAAAGTAAACTCACATTTTTACAACAAATGTATCACATCTTCACTTCACCTAAATGGAAGGCTGAACATGCTAAACTGAAAAAGCACAAAGTAATACCATCACCATGCCATTCAGTGACAATGTAAACCCATTAGTCCGATTGTTGATCCAATTGTAAATTTTAAGGACATATTTTAAAGCCAAATCATCCGAATTGGCAACATGTCTTAGAAGAACCTAGTTACTATATATTCTTACCGACTTGATTGAAACTATATAGGTTGCGTAATTGCAGAAACAGGGATAGAAAACAATATATAAAGAAAAGTATCCACCAGCAATAAATCATATATTAAAGTAACTCGAACACCACTGACTACAAATTAATCAAGAGCCATCAAACAGAGAAATTGGTGATGGGCTGATTGCCAAAGACCATATCCCCACTATCAAGATAACCTAATTATTAAGATCCAGAGGAACAAACTCATGAAAGAAAGTCGACCAAGCATACAACTAATAGCAGGACAGTGAAGATGGTCGAGATACATCATCAGAACGACCAAGCATACAACTAATAGCAGGACAGTGAAGATGGTCGAGATACATCATCAGAACATTTGGAACCGTATCACAAAATATCCAATAATATCTCTCCACCCAACTCAATGCAACAAAGTTATTCCCTAAATGACCATCATTGTCAGGGCAACATGCTTATACTCTAGGTGAGCAGGAGTGAGGAAGACAGTCTGAGAAGCAATATTGGGGAAAATATAACTAATGATATAGTCACTCCCACTTAAGACCACCAGTACTTCTGTCATGGAAATCACAGGTATTAGGTTTGTAAGACAAACTCAAACAAGGGAGGAAAAAAAAAGAATTTCATGATTACCCCACTAGCTAAATTTTGCAGTGTGCCAATATGTCAAGCCCTTGTTGAAGCTTAACCAAAAAATAAGAGAGAAACAAAGATATAGAAGGATAGAATTAGAGAAAAAGATAGAATAAGGGAGGAAGAAGGAGAAGAACACAGTGTATCACTGTTCATGATACAGAGAGAGAGAGAGAGAAAGAAAAAGCTTAAAAGCTTTCTTCATTTCATATATAAAATGCATATTATCAAACTTGGGCCTTACTCTTCCCATTACACACATATATATAGCTAGCTATTGCAGGAAAATAAAATCTCTTAACCTATACTACTCTCTTATCCTTCACTCACATGCTAACTAACCACCCATGTGCACACATGTGCATTCAAAATATACAACTCTAGAATATACTAACTATTTTTGTTAAGCCCAGTTTACCCCTGCTCTTGTTCCTGACATTCCTTTCCCCGTAAGAGGATTCATGTTCTCATGAATGTGGTAATAAGTTTAGATAGTTGAGCTTGAGGCAGGTCTTCATCAGGTAGCTTCCTCCAAGCTGCAATATTTTCATTGCACCAAATATTGATAAATGACTTTGCTTCCTTTAAAAACCTTCTTTGTTACAAAGTTCTGAAAGGCCCAACATCGAACCTTCCTTCTTGGTTAACCTCAGGTAGTTGTATGCTGAATGTAGTTGTTCCCAAATGCCTTTAAAGTTGTGATACATGAAAATTTGGATGTATTTTGGAAGTGCTAGGCAACAGATTTTCAAGTTTGTGCAATAACGCTTTCTTCGCCATTGAAACACAGTTTCAGAGCCAATTCCGCCGACATTTATGAAGGAATGACTTGTCATGATTTTGCTTCGAGCGGATCACATTGTAGAATTTTAAATATACCAAATCCCCAACCTCAAAAACTCTCTTACAGTTCCCATGATTGGTACCACAACTTCGGAGAATGGATCGATTATGATTTGGATGATCTAAATTATAATTATCACATTTTTTAAGAAATTTTCGTATTAACAAATGCGTTGCGTAAATGAGCCGTGAAACCTCCAAAGTTCTCGATTACAGAATTAGCGAGAATTCAATGAAGACAAGGTTGAGACTCACCAGAAGCTGGATATCGATACTCCAAGCCGACAGAGAATACGATGAGAAACTCAAGCACGGGGGATTAATCAGCAGATGAAACTTGAGGAGGAGATCCTTCTGTTGGTTGTAAGTATATCAGCGCTGCCTTGCCTTCCCCTTTCATTCAAAGCTTGTGATTAATGGGACCCTAATAGACAAGTGGGAGAATGTTGACATTTGAGCGAAGAGAATGAAAACTGCAGGTGGCCAACTTTGCTAAGAAATTGGATGACCCGCTTTGACGAGGATATCAGATTTTAAGTCCTCGTGAAGAGCACTGACTTGCGAAAGAAATCGACGATCCAAGTGACGAAATTGTTACATTTTATAGTGAATGGTGATTGAGGCACTGAATATAAACCTCAACCCCAAAAGCTAGTTACACTTTATCTTAAAAGTGGCGAACGTTATGCTTTATTCGAAATAACCTCAATCTCTAAAAACATGCTTCAAGATTTATTATCTTATGCTTTTCGTTAAAAGCAATTTGATTATCAATAAATTTGTCAAACTTTCACTCCATTTTATGTTAGTTTACATGAAATATATGTATACGAATTTTTGGCTCTTCATTCTTTGTTGTGCCTTAGCTAGATTTTCCTTAAGAATTTCTTCCGAGCAATCATCAACTTCAGGGATCCTCCTTGGGAGGATGAACACCAATAGTCTCGAGAAGGATTCCGCCAAAGAAGCAAGTGAGTCTCATTGGCAGCACCTCAAACCGTCGCTGTGGACTCTGGCCCATTAATGGTGGAAGACTTCACCGATACCCTGCCTCATTGCGATTCATCACAAAGAGCCCAATGGGAACATCATCATCCTCTTCATCAAGACATTGGTCTTCAACTTCTAGATTTCTCCTTTATCGCCTTCTAGTGGTTTGCTCCCCAGAGGTTCCTCTCCTAGGACTTTCGCTCTCGCCAAGTGTTTAAACCGGAATCAAGACTTCAACACTTAAAAATATTCAAAGCGCGACCACGCAAGAGGGGCAAATGATTTCATCGATAGATGACATAGCATCCTGTCATTCCCAAGTATCTCATGCCTGTCATTCCTCGAAGATGGCTAATGGGGAAAGTCATCCCAACTTCCACAAGTCAATGGATATGTAAAAGCCTTCCTTCTCGATGGAGGAAAAGTCAGATTTGGTCGTAAGTTTGGACTTCAAAGGAAGGAGCCCTTCCCCAATCATCGAAACCAAGGCCTCTCGGTTGTTCCTTTGGCAAAGCTTGACCCCTCAGGTTCGGGCCATGAAGCTTCTACCACCCAGGGTTGTTCCTTTCCATAAGCAACTCAAGTTTGTAGGCAACAATACTAAATGATGTTGTTTTTTCTTAAGAATCTTTAAGAATATATTCAACTGTTGCTTAAGAAATTTGATTTGGTACTGTTGCAAAGTAAGTGTGGTTGAGATGTTTAGATGCATGGGGTCATGACCATAGAGAATTTTGTAAGGTGTGGTTTGTAGAGAAGTGTGATAAGTGGTTTTAAACCACCACTCAGCCATAGGTAGCCAGGAACTCCATTGCTTGGGTGAGTGGATACACGTGCACATTAGGTACTGCTCCAAACATTGGTTTATTCTTTTTGTACTCCTGTCACTTTGAGGATGATAATAGGTATTAATATGAAGTCTGGTCCCAGCAAGTTTAAAGAGTATTTGCTAGAAATTACATAGAAATATTGTCTCCGTCACTTCCAATAGAATTGGGAATCCATGTTGTTTTAAAAAAAAAAAATCAAAGAACGTTGAGATAATGTTTTGGCAGAAACAAGGTGATTGAGAGTTCAGAAATCAGAGTTTCTACTATACTTATTAGTGACAACTCAAATAACTTTATAGCCCTTAGAGTTGAGGAGTCCACTAATGAAATCCATAGCTATGTCCCTCCAAGGTTGTTAAGGAATAGACAGAGGCTGGGGAAGCACAAGACTGCTCACATTTTCATGTTAGGAAAATTAACAAACAAAGCATTCAACCACCCATTTGGTTATATCACTTTTCATCCCAATCCAATAGTAGTACTGCTCTATCCTTTTTAGAGTAGCCCTACCCACTTGGTTCCTGAGTGGCCCCTAACTCCTTTTTCATGGAGTTCTTCAAATAGTTGTTTCCTCTGCTCCCCTTAGTTACCCACTTACCCCTGTACTTAAGAAATCCATGGACTAATTCACACTCATTAGGTCCCATTTTTGTAGCTGCTAACTTAACTATGACTGGAGAAATATTACCATCCCCTTCGTAGCTTTGAACTATCTGAGACATCCAAGCTGCTTGGGCTATGGTTAAGTAGTTGCAGGCTAGAAAATTTGTTGGTTCTGGGGACTTTTGGTTCCTTATCCTTTGCAGCTGTGTTTCTTCCCCATTATACAGAAAATCATGATAAGTTGGTCATAGTTGAAATGAACTGCCCCCAGTTACTTCATTCATGTGGTTCCCAGAATGGCATCATGTTGCTGCAATTTAATGATCCACATGGGTGTACTGAAACTGCGAGTTTCAAAAGTCCATGTAAACTCTGGGCACTATGGCTTACTATGAAGTTCCTCACCATTAGGAAGAGTGATAGTAATATGTGAGTTTCAAAAGTCTAAACTTTGGGCACCATGCCTTACTATGAAGTTCCTCGCCATTAGGAAAAGTAATAGTAATAAATAAGGTCAATAGGATGTATAGGGCAGTTTAGTGCCTTTGTAGCATTTTCACTTGGGAAATTTAAGGTACTACCATTATCTACTAGCATCATAAGTTGTTTCCCTTCACTTTTTCCTTTGAGAACCAGGACTTGACCCCTATTTCCTTCCTCTTGAAGTTGCAAATTACACAAGGTAGTCATCCCTTTAAGTTTAGCATTCTCATTTATTTGGGCAGGCTCAAGTTCCTCATCAAACTGGGGAGGTCCAGAGTGTTCCTCACATTCTGAGGTCTCTTGACAGTTTTGAAAATTCTCACAAGTAATCATGAAATTATGGGGAGTCTTACATTGGTGTCCCATGGTAAACTTTTCATCACAATAGAAACAAAGGCCCTTAGCCTTCCTTTCATCTCTCTAGGCTGCTGTAATAGGCTTAGGTTTATCAAAATCTTTCTTGTGGTAGGTGAGCATTGGTGTTTTGGTTGTAGAGGATGCAGGGAGGTCCATTTTAGTGTTGGGTTGGGTGTTTGTATAACTAGGTTGAGTTTTAAAGTAGTTGCTAGCGGGTTTAGAAGTGAGAGTCTCATAAAACTTGGCTCGTTTGAAGGCTTGGAAAAGTGTCTCTGGATCAAGAAGTTTAACCATCTTCTTAGTCTCATCCTTGAGTCCACCCACAAAGTTTCCTACAAAGAAGTCCTCAATCAAGTGAGGTAGTTTCTCAAGTAGTTTCCCTCTATGCCTTTCAAACTCATCATGGTAAGCATCCTCAGTGCTTACTTTTAGTAGTTTGAACTGTTCATATATATTCTTCACACCTGCCTCAATGAACCTCACAGTGAAGTCTCTTGCAAATTCCCTCCATGCAAGTCCATCGTTGCCATTGACATAAGACTTGTACCAAATAAGTATTTGGGAGACCCATGTAAATGCATTCCAACTATGGAAATCCTCTTATGGGAGTTGATTCCATAGATGCTAAAGTACTCTTCACAGTCTTAAATCCAACTCTTAGCATCATCACCCTCACTAAATGATGTTAACACCAATTTAAGATGCTTAAGTTCTCTCCCCTCTTCACCATCATCGTCATTTTGGTTCCTCCTCCATTGAGCATCATCTTCTTCATGTCTCCTTGCTCTTTCTTGCTCAACATGCCTAGGTCTCTAAAAAAACCCGTATCTCTACTTTGCCCCATATGAACATGCCTCTTGTCCCTTTTCTTGTTCCTAAAAGGATTCTCAAACCCCTCTTCATTATTTGAACCTCTTTGCTTTAACAACTCATTCATTCCACCCATGAAGTAGTCCATCTTTTCATCATTCCACCCATGAAGTAGTCCATATAGAGAGTAGGAATGAAAGGATCACAGAACAAGTGTGATTCTGAGTTCAAATATTTTTCCCCGGTAGTACAATACTGGCAGACTTTGAGTAATGAAGCTTGAATAGCTTTTTAAGTGAGACTTGGATATCCTTAGTGAAACAATCTAAGTATCCGTGGCCAAAACAAGTTGTAAATTCAACTAGATAAAGCTTAGTTGAATCTCAAAGAGTAAACGAGCACACAAAAGAAACACAAGCACCAAATGATCAAAACTAATATTATTACTAATTACCAGAGAAGTAACAAGTTCTAATACTAGAAAATAAACTGAAACTGTTTTGATTTTTGGAATTTAAAAACAGCTAGAAATTGATAATGATGTTCTCGGTTTTTGAATTCTTATACTAATACTAGAGAGGCTAACAAAGTAATTTGAGTCACTTAAACACAAACAAAAACATATCAAACATTAATTTCTAGATTCTGGAAATTTTTTGCCAACCGAGAAGAAAATGAAAATTATGGATTGAAATATGTTTGAATGTTGTTTTTAATAATAAAGATGTTATGGGCCAAGTGTATATGACTGAAACGAGTAAAATAGAAGAGATAATTACCTGAAACAAGTGATTAATCACTTCAAATTGTTGAGTTGCAGGCTCGGCAGAAAAACATAGCACCAGAATTCCTTTTTCTGTTGCTTGCTTGTTGTGATTCTGAGTTGTTGATGATAAGTTTGGGCTGAAAATAGAGTCTTAGAAGTATAGAAGAGAGTAGAATAAATAGAATTCAGATTGTTTTTGAAGGAGAAGATTTTAGAGTTGAATATAGAGAAGAAACAGAGTATTAGAAGGAAGAAGATGATTAGTTGGGATAGAAATTGAGCTCTTATACCAATTTGTCAAGCCCTTGATGATTAACCAGAAAATAAGAGAGAAACAGAGATATAGAAGGATAGAATTAGAGAAACAGATAGAATAAGGGAGGAAGAAGGAGAGAACAGTGAATACTCACTGAGAGAGAGAAAGAAAAAGCTTAAAAGCTTTCTTCATTTCATATATAAAATGCATATTATCAAACTTGGGGATTACTCTTCCCATTACACACATATATATAGCTAGCTATTGCAGGAAAATAAAATCTCTTAACCTATACTACTTTCTTATCCTTCACTCTTATGCTAACTGGGTGCACACATGTGCATTCAAAATATCTAACTTTAGAATTTACTAACTATTTTAGTTAGTAAATTTCAGCTAAAAACTAACAAAAGAAAAAAAAAACTATTTTAGTTATGCCCAGTTTCCCCTTACTCTTGTGATCCTGACAGTAGAACACATATCAAATGGAAACCTCAGTAGAGGCTTTAAGAACTGTATTTAATAACTCACAGTTTGAGTATTTGATCCATATCCTTTCTGTTGCGTTGTCCAGCTCATGCTCGAAACTTCAAAGGCCCAATTTGGAACATAAAGGCCATACAACAAGCACATATACAATGACCCTAGTAAGATAGCAATCATCCTACACCACAAGGAAAGAATTAGCTAGTAAAATACTAACCTCTAATAAAGAATTCTTATCACATAGTTGAATGATTTCATTTCACTAGTAATTTGCAAAAGGAAATTAAATGGTTACAGGTACTTGCCAAACAAGTATGAAACTAATGACATGTTAAAAGAATACACAAAATTGTATCACACAAATGAACTTGGCAATTAGCAAACAACTATCGATAACTCACATTAATGGCCTAACTCAACTCAACTCAACAACGCTTTAGTCACAAACTAGTTGAGGTAGGCTAAAAATGAATCTCATATGACAACACAAAATAATAAAATAAATAAATAAAAGAAAAGGCGAGAAAGTAAAACAAAAATTAATTGCAGATGAGGATTTTTGAAAGGTGATTGTAAAATCATATTTCAAAATTGTTAAGAACGACCTCTAATTTATCAATGTTCCAACTATCAGCAAATGAAGACACCTACAACAAACAACATGCAAATGAGTGACTTGAGAATTAGAACGTACAACATCCTAAATGATAAACTTACCATTGAATGCAGTATTTCTTCGCGAAAGCCACAACTGAATCAACCACAATATTATTCACAAACCAGATCTCCAAAACTGAAGCAAAGAGATACCCAATAGAAATCCTCTGCAGGTTATAAAGTATAATGTCTGATAATGCAGTGGTCAGGAGGTAATAAAATGGTAAAAACTCTATATGCACATAAACTGAACAAGCAATGTAACAACCATAGTTGTCAGAATCTTACGATACGTATCGTACCGTAGGGTGAATCGAAAATGACATTGTATCATCCTAGGATTCAGGTATGATTAAATACGATTCTGATACAATGCACGATACTTTTTAAAGTTAGCAACCGATTTGAAAAAGTTTTTAAGTAGAACCAAAAGAGTAAAAAACAACTTTTAATCATTCTACCATTTCAAATGAAGAGGTTTTTTTAGTATAAACATATTCTATATTGCTTGATGAGCCTTTAATCACTTTTTAGAAATTTTTATCTTCTTCAGAATGTCGCTCTATTTTTCTCTTTCTATAAGCAGATATATAAATCTCCACTTGTTAATTTGAATTATTCTTTTTTGTTTTATAGATAAAAGGTGAATCTAAATTTTCGTTTTCTCTTGTTACTTTATAAAGATTACATATAAATTTAGAGTATTTTGGCTACTATTTAACTTTAAAATTTATTTTTAGTCCATAATAATATTTAATTGACTACTTTTAATATGTTTTATTGTCCAATAAATTGTGTGTTTTATATGTTTAAATATATATTACCACATTTTTCATATCGTATCGTACGATATAATTTACGATACGATACATGAAACACGATATGGGAGTCTTCGATGCACGATATGATTCACGATTTGACAACTATGGTAAAGTCTTCTACATTTTTTAGGTACTTATAATTTCTTGATAAGTAGCAATGAGAATAAGCATTACTAAATCTTGATGTCTTCCATTTTGATAACCACTTATTCAAGATATAAACCTACTTTTAGGGGACAAAAACTCGCACTCGTCAGTCCCACTATAGTTGCTTCAATTGAAAATCATAACAAAATTTTTGCATCATGAATGTACAACACACATATATATGTTATTCAAACTACCTGTAGCACTCCCATCAATCGCATCTTGGTGACATCAACTCCATAAGTTAAATCTTTTCGTCCATGGAAATACCCACCTGATTAAACATTTGAGTGAAATAGATTGAGAGTTCAGAAAAGAAAAGGATTTCAAATTCACGTGTGTGGATGATCTAATTCATAGGAACTTAATTGCTCAAACCCTTAATGTTGAAATACAGATTGATGTTTATTGACAACAACAAGGCATAAGCCTATTGTTAAGAAGTTCAAATTTGCACTGGTTAGTGATGGGGTGTGGCCATAACCTAAAATTAATATTCTATTTCTTCTGCTATACAATTTACCTACTAAAGCAATTTGAATTCAATTCAATTTATCACATTATAAAATTCTCTACTCTTAAAAGGATATGCAAAATTGGTCACTCAAGATTGTCATCTAAAATATCTCCGCTACAAATGGAGTATAAGCTTATTGAGTGGCCCCACTTCATGATTCAGTCTCACTTCATGATGCAGTACAAGGGGAGATGCAGTACAAGGGGAGAAACAGTATTACCTTGTAAAATTAACCCCAACGAGAACAGCTTAATAGTTCTCAATATAACTTTCTTTGTTGCTGCTGGTTTGTCAGATACTCTCTGCATGGGGAAATAAGTCATTATTCACAACTGCAGCTAAAAATCTCTATCATAACAAACTCATGCCATCTACTCCTGAAATTACCAATTTACTAAAATTCAATAGAAATGAATACATTTCAAGTGCAACATTTGATGAAAAATGGTACCTCGAAGACCAGGCTGACGGAAATACCAACAATAAAAAGGAAAAATGGCATGACAAAGTCGGCGAGCGTGACGCCGAACCACGGAGAGTGGTTTATTGAAGGGAAAGCTCCTCCCGCATCATCAACCAAAATCATCAGCTGTCGCGAATTCAATTACAATTAAAAATTAAAAATCATAGTACTAGTAAGAAAAATCTTTGCATATCAAAAATACTAAGTAAACGCACAGACATTAATAAGAACCAATTTTTAGTAGGAATAAATGGATCATAGAAGTATAAATTTGGGGAGGGTAGTTAATCATACGACGACGGTGAGACCACGGAAGACATCGAGAGAGACAAGGCGTTGTTTGGAAGCCGGAGCCGGAGGATCATTTGAATTTTGAAGAAGAGGTGTTTGTTCGCTGGTATCTGTAATCGTCACCGACGAAGACATCTCGCTCTGTGACTAGCGCACATACAATACAGACAGTATTAGCAGTGACTTGTAGCTGCTGCCTGCTGGTGGGTGCTTTTTGAGTGGGGGGTACTGTTTTTACATTCCCAGTAATAGTAGCTGTTTATTAATTACTTTAAAGACAATCCCAGTGGTAGTAGCGTCTTATACGTAGGACCCAGCTAGGACAATAGCGTCTTATATGTAGGACCCAGCTAAAAATGATATATATCTAATCTACTGATATATATGTAATCATTATAATCGGATCAAATATATAAAATATACTAATGATATATAGCTAAAATGATATAGGATCTAAATTACTCCGTCAGTATATATATATGTAAGACTTTTTTATTATTAGTTACGTGCATAATTATAATCGGATAAATGATATATCTTGATATTATATGTTATATTTTTTTTGTTACGATTTATATGCATAATAATTGATAATATTTAAATAATATATTTGTTAGAATTTGAGTTGAAATTAAAGTGGGTTTTATTAATTATTTAAGATAAATTCACATATCAATATATTATACTTTTATGATTAGATTAAAACTTTATATTAAAAATAAATAAAATTTTACTCTAAATAGATTATCAAAATGATAATAAATACATGTAAAAATATAAAGTCTCACATAGGTTAAAAACTAAAAATCAATCGAGTATACAAACATTTAATTATCTCTTGAGTTTGAGCCCCCAAACGGCACCACACTTTTGTGGAAGACAAATAACCTAACCAAGGCTTGCTTGTAATTTTTTCGTTATTTTTTGTAATATAAAGTAATTGTAATGTAATTTTTATCGTTATTTTTTGTAATATAAAATAATTGTAATGTAATTTTAATCGGTTAGGCATTTACAATAGTTTTTTTATCTCTATCCCTACTCTGCAGTGTTATTGGGTCATTCTGCATGATAGTGATTTTAATTTTTCACTATGTACCCAACATGTTCCTTATATTGATTTATTAAATAATAAAATTTAAAATTTAAAATTTGAGGTTGGGTTTTGCGGAGCCTAATTATTTTTCTGAACGGTGAGGAAGTTAGGTATTTATCCGGCTTCAATAGTTCTCCGCCCAGCTTGCTATTTCTAAATTTTGGGTATTGTTGGTCTGTTGTGTTTGAACTTTCAATTTATTTGAGTTATACTATATATTTATTCTCTGTAATTTGTGTGTTTGAGGGATTTATTGTTTACGAATTTGTAATGCATTTTATGGGGATTCTTATGATTGTCAATCCAATGTGTGTTTCCTTTAATTTGGTACCGTTTGAATTTTCAGGCCGTGGGAGCTGGTAAAGTTTATCTGACAAGAATATGGTGCAGATTTAATTTTGAATATTTTGAATTCTTTTAACTCTTATAATAATGTATTCACTTGTTAATTTTTGAAATTTGAAAAAATTCAAAAAGAGTCTAAATGTGTTATTTTATTACTTAAAAGTTTCAATAAAGATAAAAAATGGACGTAATAAATTTTATAAAATATATACATTAACATATGAACAAATATATTAAAAGTCACACTTAAAAAACTAATAATGTATTCACTTGTTAATTTTTTGAAATTTGAAAGAAAAATCAAAAAAGTCGAAAAATGTAATAAACATTTCATTACGCAACATAGTTTCAATTATCGATATAAATGGACAAAAATAAAAATTGGGTAAAATATTGCATTGATATATGAACAATGATATATTAAAATGCGAAAATGTCATAGGTTCGGTTCATTTTGGAAAAGAAGTCATTCTTAGAGGAGAGATGCGAATGGTTGAATTGATGACTTTGCTTCTATCTCTTCAATTGAACCTGAAGAAGACTCGGCTTCATGGGAGGAGTCGCCGCAAGACTCTTGGTATCACATAAGAAGTCCTACAATCAAGTTAAAGAAACTTAAGCCGTCCCGCCTCATCAACAAGCTGACTGATTTTCTGTGCAGCCGCAGCCAAAGTGGCGTCGCTCTTGCAGAAAGCAAATCTGATGCATCTATTCTGATAACTAACTGACTGTGACTTCTCTGAAGCTTGACTGGTATGAAAAAATCCACAGCCTGGTACAGCCACCACCCCTGCTTGTTTAATTAAGTCCTCCACAAATTCGACCTGAAAAAGATTTAAATTTACAAATATCTCGTAAGAGAACATTATCTGTATCAGATACACAGAATCACAGATACCTATCAAGTATCAACTGAATACCGAGACATCAGTATCATAGTTTATTTAACGAATCAAATCTCGAAATGATAATACCAACATAATGGAGAAGATACATACATCAGAGCGGATGCAACTCTCAGGAAGCTGTGCAAATACGAAAAATGAACCCTTGGGCATAGATGGAAACTGGAAACCAACGCTTGAGAGCAACTTGACAATGAAATCTCTTTTTGATTGATAATCCTAACCATCAACAAATGTATTATAAGTGACATTTCGAATTAAATTGCAACTAAGTTTGTCAAAAGATAATATTGTTTAAAATCCTACTTTCTTCAATGATTCAAAGTATTCCAGGGAACTTGTTAAAGCAGTCAATGCAGCTTCCTGGAAAGGTGCAGGAGCAGAATCTGTGAGTCTTATATGGATATTTCTGATTGCATATGCAATGCAGGCCGGAGCAATTGCCCATCCAACTCTCCAACCTGATAAAGCACACACAACAATGAAATGAAGCCAACTTCAAACAAAATAGCATGAGGATGAATATTATTTTATTCTTTTGGGACGTCAAGACAGTAGAAATGGTGAAATTTCTAACATATATATGTAAACAACAGAGATTAACTTAAAAAAATTTACTTCTGAAGTACAATGCTCGTAAGTATGAATTAGAGTTTACCTGTGATACTAAAAGTTTTTGACAAGGAAGATGTGATGATAGTCCGTTTTTGCATTCCTGGAAGCATGGCAAGAGATATATGCTGTTCCTCATCATAAGTAAAATGCTCATATACCTGCATATACATTTCCACAGAAAGAAGATCGAAGAATATGAGGGCAGCTACAAAGTTGAAAAAAGAAAAACAATAAAAAAGGTTTTGTAAACTTAAAATTTTGTCACCACTACAGTACTTGAAGATTTTACGTCAAAAATTTACATGTAGAAAGTCGGTCACTAAGGCAGAGTGCAGAGTACGACTTAGGTGGGATATACAAAAGAGCACACTTATTAATACAATACTGGCAGGGACAAACTTATCACATAAGTTTACAAAAACTAAAACGACAATGGGAATTTTCTGATTCTTGTAATGCATCAGACATATAAGTTATCATTGGATAGCACGTCGCTCTCTCCTATTTCCTACAAATTTGCTAAAGGTCTCCATAATTTTATTTATATTTATTAACTGTGATAGCCATAAGATGGCTTGATGTGATAAAAACTTCTTCCCTGTGACACATTACAGCTACTTTAAAGTTCGCATCAGTGTCCACCTTGATATGATCAAAAAAATATATTGTTATAGGTGTTTAAACTTATTTCTACCTCCCCTTCTTGATGTGATCAAAACTAGATATGACAAATGACTCGAAATTAAAAACAAGTAGTTACGCAGTTCTTTAGCAAATTATAAATACTCAAAGCAATTTTTTTTCCTTGTTTTCTCGGAGCCAAAATTAAAAACTATATCTTATTTTGATAAAGTAGTCTTAAGACAAACAAATGATCAATTATATCAACTGTTGCACCTATAAATTTAAATTTTTTTTAAATATACACTTGCCCAAAAATAAAATTTAAAGAATGAGATAGCTATGATGCTGTATAACTCATAACTAAGCCTCTCTATACATCTTGCTCCTAGATGAATAAGAATAAACAAAAGGAATTTCATACTTCATCGGTTACAGCTAGGCAATCCCATGTTCGGCAGGCTCCAGCAATAATCTCTAGCTCGTCCTTAGTAAAAACCTTTCCAGTCGGGTTGTGAGGACTGTGCCACTTTGCACCAGTACATTAATTAGATTATGTTATATAATAAATTTATCATCATTTGATGAACAGTTCTGACTGATATCATTAGTAACTACGAAGAACAGTAATCATAGCAACAGATTATATTGTTAATTTACTTGTAAGTGATGATATGCCAAAATCACGAAATATACTGATCCCTCCTTGGTTTCTCTAATACAATTTTCATATGAAGCTCTCACTGTCCAAGCTATCCATTCAGTGCTATGCTCTCTGCTACTAACCATGACTAATCTAATAGGAATGACCAATCTAATAGGAAGTATATAGCAGACTCATTTGCATCATAAAATGTAAAGCTCCTACAAAATAATGTAGGAATGAATTGCATTACAGAGGCAAATGGAATTAGACAATTTTTTTACAAGGATACTTTATTGCAAGTGGAAAAAGGGAGGTTAATAAAATATGAAGAATATTATTGGTATCTCTTGTCCAACTTTGATCAAATCCTTTGGTTTTCCAGGCACATAGTAATCTTGTTCTGAAGTCCATGCCTATTATCTTGGTATGTATTTACATCATAACAACATTTATTATGAGTACAATGCAAATCTTTATCCTGATTTCTACAGTTAGCATACATTGTGTGCAATATAGTTTCATAAAAACAGCGGCTGCTCAATGAATTAAGCACAAGAGATTAGCTATTTTGCAATTGAGTAAACATTATTCTGTTTCTGCTTAGCTTTCTCTTATTATAGCAGTAAACATTTTAGGACTTGCTCCTTAAAATAAATAGATCCTTGTTAACTAAGTTGTCAGTTTCTTAATAATTAAAAAAAATATAGAAAATGTACTATTAAATATGTTAAGATCTTCTGCAGTATAAACTGTGAAATTCCAGGACAGACAAGAAATTGGGATCAAGTATAATATTTGTATATCTTTGCAGGGAACAACCAAAATGGTTGAACCCAGTTGTTTTGTTTCTTTTTTACTATAAATTGCAAAGAGTCCAAAATTAATAAAAGGGATTAAAAGAACCTTTGAGCAATAACGATATTCAGGAATATGACTATGAACACATCGTGATCCACATATATATTTTGCATCTAGCGATTGAAGTCCATAACTCCGATTTTCTGAGCTTCATAAGCAAGTCACTTGTGTTTCTGCTGATACTCTACTTGTTTATTGTAACAGTACTGTGCCTTGTTATATATTAATTACTTAAAATAGATAAATTCTTTTCCACTAGTGGTAACCTTCCAATCCACAAAGTAAATTTACCTATATACGAGCTTCCTTATACCTGTTCAGAACTATAGCTTTTGTCCTGACATTAAACGACTTCAGGAGTTTCTCTGGATCTAATGTCCAGTTAGGTGGGTCAAGGGAGACATATACCTGCCATTTTTTGATATAGGATCATAAGACACATCAGTTTAAAGCCAATAATTCTTGGCATGCAAATCAACCTAGAATGAGTGCAAACTATATCACTAAACAAATGGTCAAAACTAACCAGAACTCCTCCAGCCATACTAATACACGTGGAGTAAGTTTCATATGAAGGATCAAACAGTATAACTTCATCGCCCTGATTGATTACTGGGTAAACAAAATAGAAATTATAGTTAAATTAAGCAGAAAACACTTGCAGGAAACTTGAGTTTCTGAGCTGATAAACTGCTATGAAAAGGGAAACATACTTGCAAAAATTGTTGCAGCAAATGCCTCAGTCTGGCCACAGCAAATAACTACATCGGTAAGCGGGTCAACATCTAAACCATACATATGCTTCATTCTGTTTGCCACGTTGTCACAAATTCCCTGTACGTGTCTTTGATAACCAAATTACAAAACACAACATCCACTTATTAATTTACTGAAAAGTTTAAAATAAATTAAATCAAAAGGGGAAAGTAATAAAACTTGTAGTGGCAGTAGTACCATTTTAGTGTTGGTATTGCATTCCGCTAATTAAGTAGCTAACATGATATGAGAACCATTGATAAAAGCATAACCACACCAATAAAATACCTTTTTTCTTCTTTTTTTTTGTGCTAAATTAGCCATAAAATACTTCTAACATCAATATGTTCTTTTCAATACTAGACTACTAGTATATAGTAAGAAATAACCCATGAGTCTAACCCACATACTACTTCAAAAGGGTATGTTACGTACGTACAGCAAGATATTCTTGATATATATATTTATAGAAACATTTCATCAACAATCAAGCTAATAACTCAAACTGTGGAAGTTGTCTATGAATTGTATAAAAACATTAATCTGACCAAACGCCGCACACGAGCTAAGAGAAAAACAAAGCAAATTCTTATGCTAAGCTTGGATTGGGGTAATGAAGGTGAGAATGGAATGATTAATTCCTATGGAATGAAAAAAATTGTGTTTAGTTGCGATTGGAATAGTTCTTATCCCTTCCAAATTTATGAATTTTATTCCATGGGGAAAGAGTATGGAATAACTAATTTCAACTAGAATGGAATGATTCATTCCATTCATTCGATAACATTAGACTTTTGGGTTTTCCCAAATTCTTCAAATGGGTCACATACTTGCATACAAATGTGGACAAGCGAGAGGATGTAGCAAGCCAGTCCAAATGCATGCATTGCCTATCAGAATCTTAGAAAATAAAATTGGAAAGACATGTAGGCATTAAAAATATACAAAAATAACAATAATATTGAAAGAATTAAAAAGGGTTGTCGGTGGCTTAATAGAAAGTTGCAGAGTTTAGGACGAAGGAGGTACCTGTACTGATTGAAGTCGGAAGTAATGGCTGAAACGGCAGCGTCTTTGATGTGTTGAGGTGCAGGAAAATCTGGGAAACCTTCGGCGAGATTGATAGCATTGCATCTTTGGGAAAGAAAGGAAAGTTGCTGAATAGGAGAGGGTGTTAACCTCTTCGCCACTGTCGATAACTTTCCTTCAATGTCCATCTCTGCTGTGTACTTTGCTCGCTTCCACCCTTATCCTCTTCAATTGCTTTCTTTTGTTTTCTGTTTATATTTTGACTTATTAGTATCTCGAATTTTTCTGACCGACATAAAATTAGGAGGCTATCGATAACATATTCTACTATTTAATGTTATAGATATACTATTATTATTGCATTTGACATATTACACTTACATTCTGTTTTTGTGTTTTGAACAGAAAAAAAAATAATAAAAAATTTAAACTGAAACGTAAAAAAAAAAGAATAGAAAACTTAAAATTTTTTTCGTATGCGCTTTAGCTTTTTAATGAAAAAAGGATAGAAAATTTAAAATTGAGGACATAAAGTTGTAATTTAAAATTTATTATATTAAAAGTTGAGGATAATATGAGAATTATAAAAATATTATTTATTCTAATTTCTTTTCCGTCCAAATCATGCCAATTTTGGACGAAAAAGTGGCCAAGTTTTCTATCCATTTCTTTTCTTTTCTGTTTATTAAAAAACTCAGAAACATAAGAATTAGAAAGAAAACTTAAATTTTACGTCAATTTCTTTTCTTTTTTGTTCATTTTAAAACTCAAAAACAGAGCGTTAATGTCGATAATATTATTATTATGGGTAAAATTCAGATGACCACCTCTAGTATCTGACATTTCCCACATAACCACCTGTATTACGTAAACCTACATTTAAACACTCGTGGTTTTGAGTTGAAGTGAAAAACAGCTTTCCGTCTAGACGTCCTTAATGGGAATTCGGATAATGACTTTTTTGCCCCTTGATATATATATTGAAAATGACATAAAATATGGTCAATTGTGTAGACGGGTCTAGGGCTTGCAATTGAGGCGATTTTCTGGCGATTTCTTCACGAATGCTTCAAATCTAAGTGGAAACCAAAGCCTTTTATGGTATTTGTGGAAGAAATTGTATCTGGAAGCTAATATTTTATTGTAGATCGAGGTAAGTATTAACTATTCGATTCGATTTGATGTTTATCGCTATTTAAGTGTTATGTCTTATGTTGTGTGAGTTTATCTTACTTTTGGTCCGATTTGGGATGGCTTTTCAAGAATAAATATTGTTGTGTTGGGGTCCCTCTGATTTGTGATGTTTTCTGATAGATTTATTTTGTACAATAATATGCCCCCACTTGTTTGGTCCCCTCTGTGTATATGGATTTGGTGGTGTTTGATGGAATATTTTATGCTTTAGTGGCATGCATGCTAGACTTTGATTTGTTTTTTTTAGTATTGGTGGTCCCCCCTGTCTCCAAAACATATTTTGTTTCTTATCCAAAATTTTCTCCCTCATATGTTTAATGCAGAATGTATGTGAGAGTTGTGTTCCATTATGGTGGGACTTTTGTTAAAGAACCAATTATTGATTATGTTGGGGGTAGTGTTGAGATTATAGAGAATGTAGAGTTGGATAAGATATTTTTGATGGGGATACATGAGTTCTACTTTCAGTTAAATCCAATCCCACATGTGAACATTCATTATCTTGTACCTAGTTATGAGTTATGGGAGGTGGGACTTTAATTCTAAGTGATGACACGGATGTATGTGAGATGGTGAGCGTCTTAGTTAATAATGAGAGTGAAGAGGTAGTTTTATACGCAGAACAAATGGAGGTCCAATACAAGTTGTAGGTAAAGGAATGAATCGATAAGGGTAAAGGGAAGGAATCTAAAAAGGTAAAAGGAAAGAATCAAAAGGTTAAAGGAAGGAATCGAAAAGGTAAATAAACATAGAGAACAACCTATGAAAAGAAATGAAAATAGGGTGAAGAGGCAGACCATCCCTCTTGGATGGATGAAGATCTAGAGGGGCCTGGGGATGATGACATATTTAAAGAAGGGGAAAAAAACAGATTTTGATAACTCCAAAGATATCTTTGTAGAAGATTGGTGGAGTGATGATGAGGGAGAAGGGAAAGAGGCATTAAGAAAGAAGTTTGTTTTATCTGATGATGAGGACAACTTAGAAGGGGATGGGTCTATGGAATTTAATGAGGACACTGATATGGGTAATATAGAATTTGAGGTTGGAATGGAGTTTACAAATCATGAAATTTTTAGGAATGCTTTGGTTGAGTTTTCTGTAAAAGGGGGGTTTGACATTAAATACATTCAAAATGATAAGAAAAGAATAACTGTCAAATGTAAATCAGAAAATTGTTCTTGGAGGATTCATGCATCAGTTAAATAAGGTGAAGTAACTTTCAAAATCAAATCAATGGGGGGGGATCACACATGTGCTGGACAAGAGAAAAGCCATCTTGTTGACAGTAGGTATTTGGCCAAAAAATACTTGAATGACTTGAGAGATAATCTAAGTGGGATTTGAAAGCATGGCGAGAAGAAGCACAAAAGGAATGTCATTCCAGTCTTAGTAAATCATCCCTATATAGGGCTAAAAGAAAAGCTTTACATTATATATCTGGTGATGTAGGAGAACAGTACAACAAACTTATGGATTATATTGAGACAGTTAAAAAACTAAATCCTGGGACAGTTTTCAAATTCTGCAGTCAGTGTGTTGAGGGGCCTGGTTCTCTTCCAGTATTTAAGAGATCAGATATGAAATACATCAAGATGTAAACATGCTTTCCTTCTTTGGGTGTAGACCAATAATAGGTTTGGATGGATGTTTCTAAAGGGGATATATGGAGGCGGATGTTAAATGCTATATGAAGAGATCTGAATGATAATATTTTTCCCATTGCCATTCTTTATAGTTGAAATAGAATGTAGGAGCAGGTTAGTAAAGTGGTTTCTCGCTGAAGCTCATTAGATGACATTGGTGAAAATGAAACAAGAAGATATGTGTTTATTTCGATAGGAAGAAGGGCTTGTAGAGGTTTTAATTCAATGTTACCCAATAATGAACATAGATTTTGTTTGAAGTATTTGTACAACAATTTCAAAATCAAGTTTAGGGAAAGCTCTTGAGGGATATTTTACGGAATGCAATGACTAGTTGTGGTGATATGTATACATTTGAAAGCGGTATGAAGGAAATGCACAAAGTTGATCTGAGGCGTTGAAGTGGTTGATGGGTTGTTGGGCCCAAATATTGGGCGGATCTCATTTTTCACCCCATTGTAGGTGCGATGTAGTTGTAAACAACTTGAATGAGTCATGGAATAATTATATCATTGAGGCAAGGGATAAAGGGATTATTAACACGCTAGAGTGGATTAGGAAGAAATTAATGGTTAGGTTTGATTAAAAAGGAGAGCATGGACAAGTATGGAGGGTCAATTGGGCCAAAAATACAAAAAAAAATTAGAGATCAATAAGAAACATTCTAGGGATGCCCTGCGTTGAAGTCCGGAATTGGGGAGTTTGAGGTTGAAAAAGTGACGAGAACTTGGGTTGTCGATTTGAATGAAAAAACTTGTGGGGTGCGAGAATGTGGCGACTTAGTGGCATTCCTTGCAAACATGCGATGATGTGAACTGGGTAATAGAAAGCGACCAGAGAGGCTTATTTCCATCCTTGCTATAGCAAGGAAGTGTACTTAAGCACCTACAACTTTACCATAAATGTGATGCCCCCAAAATAGGTATACATCACCCATTCTGAGTTGTCAATACATGGTACATACTACAACTTTATTATTACAACAGTAAAACTGTGAGTTTAAATACAAATATTATCTTCTAGACAATATCTATACTCAAAGAAATCTTCATCACATTTATTGATACATTATTTTACAAAAATGGTGAGGACTACTAAACAACTCTCTCTAGAACCTTCATTCCATACCCCGACTCGTACTCGCTTATATTCTCCCTCCGAGAAAAATGGAACAAAAGGAAAAGGGTGAGCTCAACTAGCTTTCGATAAAGAATATTATGACTAAGATAATATACAACAAATTACCGTTAGTCTTCAACAGGAAAAATCTAATAGAATACAATAGACAACAAATTTTAAATCAATATTCGCAATGAAATAATAATTCATTAGAAGAGTTAAGTAGAGAATGCAAACTACTTATCTTCCATTTAAGACCCGAAATTTTTTTAAATAAAAGGAATTTCCTTTATTTATTATTTTGAAATAGTAAGGGTTGATTTGATTAATGTGGATAGTTAAGGGTTAAATACGCAAATATTTCAAAATAAGCAAGTGGTTATAAAATATTCATTTTTTTATTAGGGAATATTCGTTTGGTCGTGGAATATTCGATTGTCGGGGAATATTAAATGCGGCATGTAGCGTACCATGTGTGGGCCCCATATAACGAAAGCGATTGGATGAAGAAAAGCGACAAATATAAGTTGGTTAAAAATAACGGCGTAGTTATTACCAATTAAGACTCATTGGAATACCCGGTGGTTAAAATACTGATGTCTGGCGTGGTCAGATGAGAAGACGGTATCGCACAAGATTGTTGAATTATTGATCCTTACGTAAGAAGGCACTACTCAATAATTTTTCACATGAATTCTTATTCAATATTTTATTTTATTGATTCAATAATTGCTGCGTTGATATTTTATATTATTGTTGTTCAATAATTGTCACCGCACATTATCTCCATTATCGGATCAATAATTCATATTATTTGAATAATATTATTAGATAGTATTATTGGCAATGTCTAGAAAGTTACGTCAAGGAGAGGTTTGGTCACCTAATTGCGGCCAGAAGAAGGAGAAATCCTTATCGGAAAGCCCCTCTTTCTGAGGAGCGGCTTTGGTTGTCATAATTGTGATTACGTAATATTATTTGTGAATAATTAATTATTGATTCATATGATAAAGAAATATTTATTTTATGTGGATATAAATGATGGATTTATTTATGTGGTTATAAATGAAGAAATTAATGTTGAGTGTGTTTTATCGGTAATTTTGTTTGAATGGAGGTATTAAAAATCAAATCGATATTTTTACGATGTATTGTGTGACTTATAATTTTTAATCCGACCGTTGGATCGTTGTAATTTTTGGATATGTTATACATACATAAGTTGAGTATATGTCCACAAATTTTGAACCGTTAAAATGAACGAATGATTTGTTATGAATTTTAAGAGGTGACCGATTAGGAAATGAGGGTTATAATTGATTTTGGTGGAAAATTCTAGAATTGAGTGGGCCCCACTTGTGGTTGGTAAAGAAATGTGCTGAATTTTATTTCAAATGTGGTGGGTGGCAATAGTAGTAAGAGTAAAGCCATCGGTGGCAGTCAAGTCTGCTTGGTGGGCTAACATTTTCCTATAAATAGAAGGCTAAGTTAGAATTGAAAATCACACCGAAACAAAGTTTTCTCTCTTTTTCTCTCTATATTATTAGCGTATTTTGTGAGTATTTAGATACTTTGAGAGTTCTTTGCAAGACAAGTTTCATTCAAAGATCACTTCCACCTTTCCTTAGAAATCTCGATTCTTTGAGGTAAGGGATATTATTTTTTTTCGTAATGATATTATTTCTTCAATATCATTATCTTTGAAATGTTGATCTGAAGTTTTATCAAATTTGGAACTTTTTCATGTCGGGGTTACTTATTCATGAGTTCTTATTCACGAGTTCTTATTCATGAGTTCTTATTCACGAGTTCTTATTCATTAGTACTATTCATGTAAGCGTGAAAATGTTTTTTTGTGGAATTTCTATCTTTTGGTGTCTGAGTTACTTATTCACGATATTCAAGACTTTATTCGCGTATCTGACCTTTATTCATTATTATGCACTATTCACCGAAAAATAAAATTTCTTCTTTTCGTCCAAAATATCTATTCTGGATACTAGCTTTGATTGTATCCATGTTTTGATCATTCTTGAATTTTACACCACTATGATTATTTTTGAGGTATTGTTGGACATGGATAAAATAAAGTACGAATCATTAATCCTTAATCCTTGTCATTTTGTTTCATTGGATTCGTTCTTTAAAAATATTTTTCATCATCCTCAGTCTTAAATGATGATATTATTGAATATCTTTTGGCTGTAGTGCAAAAGATGAATGATTTCGAAGAATATCTTTGGCCTCTGTAGTGCAAAGATGAGCAGTGTTTAAATGAACATGACCGATCGATGAATATCTTTGGCTTCAGAGTAAAAGATGAGCAGTGTTTAGATGAACATTTAATTAATCGATGAATATCTTTGGCACAGTAGTGCAAAGATGAATATTTGATTCGGATGTATATTGATTGATGTTACTGGGGAATAAAAGATGAGCGGTGAACTTTTAAATTCATACATGGAAGATAGTAGTTTGCATTCTACTTAACTCTTCTAATGAATTATTATTTCATTGCGAATATTGATTTAAAATTTGTTGTCTATTGTATTCTATTAGATTTTTTCCTGTTGAAGACTAACGGTAATTTGTTGTATATTATCTTAGTCATAATATTCTTTCTTGAAAGCTAGTTGAGCTCACCCTTTTCCTTTTGTTCCATTTTTCTCGGAGAGGAGAATATAAGCGAGATGCAGTGGGGTATGGAATGAAGGTTCTAGAGAGAGTTGTTTAGTAGTCCTCACCATTTTTGTAAAATAATGTATCAATAAATGTGATGAGGATTTCTTTGAGTATAGATATTGTCTGCAGAAGATAATATTTGTATTTAAACTCACAGTTTTACTGTTGTAATAATAAAGTTATAGTTGTTTCTGTACCATGTATTGACAACTCAGAATGGGTGATGTATACCTATTTTGGGGGCGTCACATTCCATGTATGAATTTAAAAGTTCATCGTCTATCTTTTATCCCCTGTAACATCAATCAATATACATCCGGAATCAAATATTCATCTTTTGCACTACTGAGCCAAAGATATTCATCGATTAGTCATGTTCATCTAAACACTGTTCATCTTTGCACTACTGTGCCAAAGATATTCTTCAGAAATCATTCATCTTTGCACTACAGCCAAAGATATTCCATAATATCATCATTTAAGATCGAGGATGATGAAAAATATTTTTAAAGAAACAAATCCGGTGAAACAAAATGACAAGGATTAAGGATTAAGGATTCGTACTTTGTTTTATCCATGTTCAAAAGATACCTCAAAAATAATCATAGTGGTGTAAAATTCAAGAATGATCAAAAACATGGATACAATCAAAAGCTAGTATCCGAATAAATATTTTGGGACTAAAAGAAAATTTTTCATTTTTCGATGAATAGTGCAGATTCGTGAATAAATAAATATACGTGAATAGTCTTCAGTATACGTGAATAGTAATTCGACACCAAAAGATAGAAATTCACAAAAACATCTTCACGCTTCCATGAATAGTACTCGTGAATAAGAACTTCGTGAATAAGAACTCATGAATAAGTAACTCGTGAATAAGAACTCATGAATAGTAACCCCGACATGAAAAAGTTCCAAATTTGATAAAAGTTCCAACTAATATTTCAAAGATAATGATATTGAAGAAATAATATCATTTGAGAAGAAAATAACATCCATTACCTCGAAAGATCAAGACTTATTTGGAATCTAGAATACAAAAGTTTGAAGGAACTTGCGTCTGCCTAACAATACTCAAAGTATACTCAAAATACTCACAAGAATACGCCGATAATATAGAGAGAAAACTTGAGTTTACGGTGTGATTTTCAATTCTAACCTAAGCACCTATTTATAGGAAATTGCTTAGAACACCAAAGCAGAAAATTTAATAAAATAATAATATTGCTTAAAAATATTCAATCCCACCTTAGAAATCTGATTTCAGATCATTTATAACACATGTGAGCCACTCAATTACAACAAAAAACGTTTTTCTTATAAAAAATATTTTAAACTCCAAAAATCAATTATTCCTAATTTGAACTTCAATAATTCATAATAAATAGTCCTTTCATCAGAAAATTCGAATCACGCGTGTTTTATAGGAAATTCAATTCTCTACAACTTTACGGAAGAAAGTTTTTCCAAATTCCAATCGAAATTGACCAAATCCACAAACAGGCGATTTTATAAATTTATAATCAAGTTTCAAATCAATAAATGGGGTCCACCGACATGTTTAACATGTTTTAAACATTTATTGCAACAAAAATACTCTTCCTCCTCGTATACTCATATATCCCACATTCGTTATAAAAAATATCACCATTATTATATTATTAACATATAATAATATATTTAAATGAATTATTTTATCGAGAAAAGATAAAATTTCAATTTTCAACAATTGTCACAATAAAATTTTCTCCATCTATATCCACATAAAATCAATATTTTTTCTCATCTTATGAATCAATAATTAATTATTCACAAATAATATTACTGAGAATCACAATATTGTGACAGGCGGCTTCAGGAAGAGGGGGCTTTCAATAAGAATTTCTTCTTCTTGGCGGCGCAATTAGGTGACCAAACCTCTCCTTGCATGAACTTTCTAGACATTGCCAATAATGTTATCTAATAATATTATTCGGATAATATGAATTATTGCTTCGATAATGAAAAAATCTTGTATAATGACAATTATTGAAACAACAAAGAATATAAAATATCAACCTTGACAATTATTAACTCAATAAAATCTTGAGCAAAGAATTATCGTAACCATTATTGAGTAAAGTGCCTTTTACGTAAGAATCAATAATTGGCATAATACTGTAGTGTCTTCTTGTGTTTTAACCACAGAGTATTTTAACAAAGATAATCAGTGAATAACTTCTACCGTTATTTTTAAACAACTTATATTTGTCGTTTTCTTCATCCAATCGCTTTCAGTTATGGGGCCCACACACATGGTCTTGTGAGTCGTCGCACGAATATTCCCGACAAGTAATGCGAATATTCCACGACCAAACGAATATTCTCAAACAACAATGAATATTTTATAACCACTTGCTTATTTTGAAATATTTGCGTATTTTACCCCTAACTATCCACATTAATCAAATCAACCCTTACTATTTCAAAATAATAAATAGAGAAAATTAAATTTCATTAATAATAAGTTGGGGTCTTACAACCTCCCTCCTTATGAAATTTCGTCCTCGAAATTGGCGATGCGTACTAGTGTTTTGAAAAGGTGAGGATACCTCGCTTTCATTTCCGTTTCAATTCGGGTCATTTCCTCAATAGCATGATTCCTCCATGAGAACTTTAACTTGTGGTATGACCTTTCTTGGCGTAGGACATGCTCCTTCCTATCCAAGATCTTAACAGTACCTCCTCATACGTTAAGTCTTGGCTATCTCGTCCGGTTCTAACTTATAACGTGGTTCGGGTCTTTCACATATTTCTGAAATCTGGATATGTGAAACACATTATGAACACGAGACATACTCGGAGGTAACGCGAGTCTATAGGCTACATTTCCTACTCGGTCAAGAATTTGAAATGGACCGATAAATCGTGGATTGAGCTTTCTCTCTTCCCAAATCTTGTAACTCCCTTCCATGGAGCAACTCGCAACAATACATGATCCCTACACTAAATTCCACGTCCTTTCGATGAAGATCCGCATAACTCTTTTTGTCGATCTTGTGCCGCTTTTGTATCGTTGTCGAATCATTTGGATCTTTTAAAGTAGTCATACGTCTTAACTTTCGGGTCCTAACAATGTTGCTTCACCCACCTCGTCCCCAACATCTTGGAGAAGCGACACTTTCGTCCATATAATGCTTCAAATGGAGCCACACCTATACTTGCACGATAAATGTTGTTGTAGGAGAATTCTACCGATGGTAAATACTTATCCCAAGCCGCCCTTGAAGTCACAGGACACGAGTCTTAATAAATCTTCAAGAGTTTGAATAGTCCTTTTCGATTGTCCGTCTGGTTTGAGGATGGTATGCCGAATCAGAATCGTAAATCCGTGCCCATAGCTTTTTGCAAGCTAACCCAAAATCTTGAAGTGAATCTTGGGTCACGATCGAAACTATGGATCTGGGCATGCCATGCAACCTCACAATCTCATTCACGATATACTAGCAAGGCGTTCAGTGAATAAGTCTCCGTATCGGCAAGAAATGAGCGGACTTGGTTAATCTATCAACAATAACCCAAATAGCATTGATGCCTTGAGAAACCGTAGTAGGAAGACCCGTAATGAAATCCATGGTAATGTGTTCCCACTTCCATTTCGGAATCTCAAGTGGTTGCAAGCGGACCCTTAGGTACCGGATGCTTTCGCCTTTACACGTTGACAAGTTAAACACATTGAGATAAACTTTGCAATCTCTCTCTTCATATTGTTCCACCAAAAAGTATGTCGAAGATCACGATACATTTTAGTACTTCCGGGATGGATTGCAAATGGCGTATTGTGTGCCTCCATCATAATCTTGTACTTTAAATCGAGTCGTTAGGAACACAAAGTCTGAGAGTGGACTCAAGTATTCCTTCTTCATCAATTCTCGCTTAGGAATAGCTCCTTCTTGTACTTTCTTCTTCATACGCGATCATTTCGGAATTCGGTGGCTTGAGCAACCTTAACTTTTTCTATTAAAGTTGGCTCTACATGCGTATACTTGACATCATCGCTTTTCGTTCGCATATGATCTTCTACTCAATGCGTCAATGCTACCACGTTAAACTTTTACCGGGATAGTATTGAATAGTGTGGTCGTAGTCTTTCAATAGTTCGAGCCAGCGTCATTTGCCGCATGTTGAGTTCTTTTTGAGTGAAGAAATATTTAAGGCTTTTATGGTGCGAATATATCTCCACTTTCTCCCCATATAAATAGTGCCTCCATATCTTTAAGCGCTTAAACGATCTTGCGCTAATTCTAGATCATGAGTAGGATAATTCCTCTCATACTCTTTAAGTTGTCGCGAGGCATAGGCTATGACTTTCCCCCGTTGCATGAGAACACATCCTAACCCTTTGCACGAAGCATCATTTGTAGATAACAAATCCATCCGAACGGATGGTATTGTTAGAACAGTCTTAGAAATAAATCTCCTCTTAAGCTCTTGGAAACTCTTCTCGCATTCTTCGCTCCAAAGCGAATTTCGTATCCTTTCGAGTTAGGTGAGTTAATGGAGTAGCGATTCGAGAAAACCCTTCCACGAATCTCGATAATAACCAATTAAGCCCAAAAACTACGTACTTGATCACCGACTTCGGTTGCTCCCAACTTTGTATTGCTTGATCTTCACGGATCAACAGATACTCCATCTTTCGACACCACGTGCCCAAGGAATGCTACTTCCTCGAGCGAACTCGCATTTCTTCAATTTGGCATATAGTTTGTTTTCACGAAGCCTTTGGAGTACCAAACTTCAAATGGTGTCTTCATGATCTTCACGACTTTTGGAATATATGAGGATGTCATCAATAAAAACAACAACGAATCGATCCAAATATTCCTTGAATACTCGGTTCATCATATCCATGAAAGCAGCGAGGAGCATTAGTCGATCAGAAAGACATGACTAAGAATTCATAATGCCCGTCTTAGAGTTAAAAGCGGTCTTTGGAATATCCTCGGTTCTAATCTTGGTGATGATATCCGTAAGCGAAGATCGATTTTTGAAAAAAATTGTGCCTCTTGCTGTTGGTCAAACAAGTCATCAATACGAGGTGAGGATACATATTCTTGATGGTGACATGGTTCAATTCAGATAGTAAATCTGAAAGTCGATACTCCCGTCTTTCTTCTTTACGAATAAAGCAGAGCACCCCGAGGAGATGTCTTAGGGCGAGATGAAACCGATGTCCAACAATTCACGTAGTTGGACCTTTAACTCCTGAAGTTCAATAGGAGCCATTCGATATGGGGTTTTAGAAATGGGCTTTGTACAGGTTCAAGATCAATAAAGAATTCAACTTCACGTTACGGGGTAGGCGGGAAGTTCTTGAGAAATCGTCGGGAAAGTCGATAACAACAGGAATATTATTCAAATTTGGCGTGTCTTTATTCAAATCCATAACATGGGCTAAGAAAGCTTGACATCCGTTTTTCAATAAGCGAATAGCTTTATGATTAGATATGATAGTGATTGATTTTAATGGTTTGGTTGCTTGAATTGCATACAACGAGGTTGGTTAGGAATATGAAAACTAACAACCTTACGAAAACAATCAATTTTGGCATGATGAGTAGTTAACCAATCAATCCCTAAAATCACATCAAAAGCAAGTATCTTTAAAGAGATAAGGTTGACGGGTAAGGTGATGGTGCCAACTTGAATCAAACAAGATTTATAAGCAGTGGATGTGATGAAAGTTTTCTCTACGGAGTTTCCACGAGATAGGTCAAAGTCTAATTTCTCCGAGTCAAGTTTAAGCGTTGAGCACATGCGGGAGAGATAAATGAATGGGTAGACCGGTATCAAGTAAGGTATAAACTTTGCAAGAATTTATAAATAGCTTACCCGTGATCACCACGTTTGGGTTCTCGCATTATGACCGGTCACAACAAACTTTCTTCCGGAATCGTTGACTTTGACTTTTACGGGACGATCTTTTGAGTCAAATCCCCATTGAACTAGGTTTATTCATCGCATAATCTCGGCGATATGTCCTTCTTTTCCACAATTATAGCATACCTTGAAGCTGTTGTGGGCGGTTTGGTGATATGTCCCTCTTTTCCGCATTTGTAGCATATAATGGGTGGTCGTTCTCCTCCCTTAGAACCGATTCTTCTTAAGACCTTTGTCGTCTTCACATGGTCATTGTTAAATCTCCTCTTTTTAAAATCTCCTCTCGACTCGCTTCTTCTATTTTCATGGCCGTGATTACCACGGAGTGGTTACCATTTTGTCCGTCTGTTTCTTTTCTCCATTTGGTTATCATTATTACATTGGTTGTTATCTCGGTATGATCCACGGTTGTGGTCCTCGGTTGGACAGTACTTGTTATCTCGCTCTAATAATTGAGCCTTATTTACAACATCTGAATAGAGAGAAAATTTATGAGAAATGAGATCTTGGCGTATCCGGGTTTCAAACCTCTAAGAAACATCCGCGTCATCGTTCCTCATTCTCCACCAAATGAGGTCTGAACACTGGATAACTCTGCAAACTTTGCCTCATCTTTGAGACACCGCGTATTGTTGTTCTCGCTCAGTCTAATAAACTCCACTTCCTTCATATAGCCGAACACTTTCGGAAAGTATTTGTCATTAAATAGTTTCAAACGCGTCTCCCAAGACATGCGAGTGCTTGATTTGGATGGGTACGCTTCACAGACTCCCACGATGATGTCGCTTCGCCACGGAACTTAAAGGTGGCGAATGGAACCTTCTGTTCCTCCGTGCATCCCAAGACATCGAATATCTTGGTAATTTGCTTGACCCATGTTTCGCCATGATCGGATCGGCTTTCCCTTAAATTCGGTGGTCCCAACTCTTTGAAGCGCTTGCTTTTGTGACAACCCGTGAATTGCAATCATTTCCTCTGTATTTTGAACACGAGTCTCCACTAAATGCGATTTTACATGAGCTGCAAAAAGCTTCTAAACATTCCCTCGTTCATCATCGCTCTCGGTGGTGTTGTTCGCGGGAGGAACATTTGCTGACTGTTGCACGTTCTCCTCGTTGGTGAGTCTGAGGCGTCTCCGGTCTCATTTCCATTGTTAATATTCTCGGTCGACATTCTCAAATCATCATAAAACAAAGGGTTAATTAAGGAAATCAATATATCACATAATATCCCTATATCTTGACCAACTAACAAATAAGCTTAGGTAGGACACCTTAGCGAAGGATTTATTCGTTTCTCCCTCCTAGTTCTATTCCCGATCTCGCCGGAGATCATATCCCTAAGCTACGATACCAAGTTGTGGCGCCCCCAAAATAGGTATACATCACCCATCCGAGTTGTCAATACATGAGTGCGAAACAACTACAACTTTATTATTACAACGATAAAAGCTGTGAGTTTAAATACAAATATTATCTTCTGAGACAATATCTATACTCAAAGAAATCCTCATCACATTTATTGATACATTATTTTACAAAATGGTGAGGACTACTAAACAACTCTCTCTAGAACCTTCATTTCCATACCCAGACGTCATTTCGCATTATATTCTCCTCCTCCGAGAAAAATGGAACAAAAAGGAAAAGGGTGAGCTCAACTAGCTCGATAAAGAATATTATGACTAAGATAATATACAACAAATTAGTTTAGTTAGTCTTGACGAGGAAAAATCTAATAGAATCTGATAGACAACAAATTTTAAATCAATATAATGAAATAATAATTCATTAGAAGAGTTAAGTAGAGAATGCAAACTACTATCTTACATGTATGAATTTAAAAGTTCATCGTCTATCTTTTATCCCTGTAACATCAATCGATATACATACGGAATCAAATATTCATCTTTTTGCACTACTGCCGAAGATATTCATCGATTAAGTCGTGTTCATCTAAACACATTCATCTTTTGACTTACTGGGCAAAGATATTCTTGAGAAATCATTCATCTTTGCACTTCACAGGCCAAAGATATTCCATAATATCATCATTTAAGGCGAGGATGATGAAAAATATTTTAAAAAGCGAATCCGGTGAAACAAAATGACAAGGATTAAGGATTAAGGATTAGTACTTTGTTTTATCCATGTTCAAAAGATACCTCAAAAATAATCATAGTGGTGTAAAATTCAAGAATGATCAAAACATGGATACAATCAAAGCTAGTATCGAATAAATATTTTGGGACGAAAAGAAAAATTTTCATTTTTCGATGAATAGTGAAGTATTCGTGAATAAGTGTAGATATCGTGAATAGTCTCAGTATCGTGAATAGTAACTCAGACACCAAAAGATGAAATTCCACAAAAAACATCTTCACGCTTAATGAATAGTACTTTGTGAATAGTAACTCGTGAATAGTAACTTATGAATAGTAACTCGTGAATAGTAACTCATGAATAGTAACCAAGCATGAAAAAGTTCCAAATTTGATAAAAGTTCCAACCAATATTTTGAGATAATGATATTGAAGAAATAATATCATTTGAGAAGAAAATAACATCCCTTACCTCGAAGATAGTACTTCAAATTTGGAATCGAGGATATAGTCTTTGAAGGGAACTGCAAATCTAACAATACTCAAAGTATACTCAAAATACTCACAAGAATAAACTCGATAATATAGAGAGAAAACTTGAGTTTACGGTGTGATTTTCAATTATAACCTAAGCACCTATTTATAGGAAAATGCTTTAGAACACCAAAGCAGAAAAATTTAATAAAATAATAATATTGCTTAAAAATATTCAAGCCCACCTTAGAAATCTGATTTCAGATCATTTATACACACATATGAGCCACTCAAATTACAAAAAAAATGATTTTCTTTAAAAAATATTTTAAACTCCAAAAATCAATTATTTGAATTTTGAACTTCAATAATTCATAATAAATATCCCTTTCATCGGAAAATTCAGAATCTAGAGTTTTTATAGGAAATTCAATTCTCTACAACTTTGTAGAAGAAAGTTTTTCCAAATTCCAATCGAGAAATTGGCCGAAATCCACAAGCGGGTGATTTTTACAATTTATAATCAAGTTTCGATCGATAAATGGGGTCCCATGAGCATGTTTAACATGTTTTAAACATTTATTGCAACAAAAATACTCTTCCTCCTCGTATACTCATATATCCCACATTCGTTGTAAAAATATCACCATTATTATATTATTAAAATATAATAATATATTTAAAAGAATTATTTTATCGAGAAAAAGATAAAATTTCAATTTTCAACAATTGTCACATTAAAATTTTTCTCCATATTTATCCACATAAAATCAATATTTTTCTCATCATATGAATCAATAATTAATTATTCACAAATAATATTCTGAGAATCACAATATCGATGACGCAGCGGTTCAGGAAGAGGGGCTTTCAATAAGAATTTCTTCTTCTTTGGCGCATGATTAGGTGACCAAACCTCTCCTTAAGCGAGAACTTTCTAGACATTGCCAATAATGTTATCTAATAATATTATTAGGATAATATGAATTATTGCCGATAATGAAAAATCTTTGTGTAATGACAATTATTGAAACAACAATGATATAAAATATCAGCATGACAATTATTAACTCGATAAAATCTTTGAGCGATAATTCTTTGTAACCATTATTGAGTAGTGCCTTCTTACGTAAGAATCAATAATTGGTGCAATCTGGTATCTTCTTGTGTTTTAACCACGGGTATTTTAACAATGATTACTTGGTAACAACTTCTGTAGATTATTTTTAAACCACTTATATTTGTCGTTTTCTTCATCCGATCGCTTTCCTTTATGGGGCCCACACATCAGTTGCTGTGGTCGCACGAATATTCCCCGACAAAGCGATCTGAATATTCCACGACCAAACTAATATTCCCAAACAACAATGAATATTTTATAACCACTTGCTTATTTTGAAGTATTTGCGTATTTTACCCCTAACTATCCACATTAATCACATCAACCCTTACTATTTCAAAATAATAAATAGAGAAAATTAAATTTCATTAATAATAAGTTGGGGTCTTACAACCTCCCTCCTTATGAAATTTCGTCCTCGAAATTGACGACGTATACACAGTGTTTGAAAAGGTGAGGATACCTCGCTTTCATTTCCGTTTCAATTCCCGGTGTCATTTCCTCTATAGCATGATTCCTCCACAAAACTTTAACTTGTGGTATGACCTTTCTTAGCGTAGGACATGCTCCTTCCTATCCAAGATCTTGACAGTACCTCTCATACGTTAAGTCTTGATTTATTTCGTCCAGCTTCTAATTCTATAACGTGGTTCGGGTCTTTCACATATTTGAAATACGGATATATGAAACACATTATGAACACGAGACATACTTGGAGGTAACGCAAGTCTATAGGCTACATTTCTACTCGGTCAAGAATTTGAAATGGATTAATAAATCGTGGATTGAGCTTTCTCTCTCTTCCTAAATCTTGTAACTCTCCTTCCGTGGAGCAACTTCATGATATTACATGATCCCCTACACTAAATTCCACGTCCTTTCGATGAAGATCCGCATAACTCTTTTGTCGATCTTGTCTTGGTTTGTATCGTTGTCGAATCATTTGGATCTTTTAAAGTAGTCATACGTACTAACTCGGGTCCCAACAAATGTTGCTTCACCCACCTCGTCCCAACATCTTTGGAGAAGCGACACTTTCGTCCATATAATGCTTCAAATGGAGCTACACCTATACTTGCTTCGATAGCTGTTGTTGTAGGAGAATTCCACCAATGGTAAATACTTATCCCAACCGCCTTGAAGTCAGGACACGAGTCTTAATAAATCTTCAAGAGTTTGAATAGTCCTTTTCGATTGTCCGTCTGGTTTGAGGATGGTATGCCGAATCAGATAAATAAATCCGTGCCCATAGCTTTTTGCAAGCTAACCCAAAATCTTGAAGTGAATCTTGGGTCACGATCCAAAACTATGGATCTGGGCATGCCATGCAACCTCACAATCTCATTCACGTCATATACTAGCAAGGCGTTCAAGTGAATAAGTCTCCGTGTCGGCAAGAAAGAAAGCGGACTTGGTTAATCTTTCAATAATAACCCAAATAGCATTGATGCCCGAGAAACCGTAGGAAGACCCGTAATGTAAATCCATGGTAATGTGTTCCCACTTCCATTTCGGAATCTCAAGTGGTTCTGACGGACCCTTAGGTACTAGATGCTCTCGCCTTTACACGTTGACAAGTTAAACACATTGAGATAAACTTTGCAATCTCTCTTCATATTGTTCCACCAAAATGTATGTGAAGATCACGATACATTTAGTACTTCCGAGGATGGATTGCAAATGGTGTATTGTGTGCCTCCATCATAATCTTGTACTTCAAATCGAGTCGTTAGGAACACAAAGTCTAGAGTGGACTCAAGTATTCCTTCTTCATCAATTCTCGCTTAGGAATAGCTCCTTCTTGTACTTTCTTCTTCATACGCATCACTCTCGATTCGGTGGCTTGAGCAACCTTAACTTTTTCTATTAAAGTTGGCTCTGTCATTATACTTGACATCATCACACTCGTTCCTCGCATATGATCTTCTACTCGGCGCGTCGGCTACCACGTTCATTTTCCGGGATGGTATTGAATAGTGTGGTCGTAGTCTTTCAATAGCTCGAGCCAACGTCACGCCGCCGCATGTTGAGTTCTTTTTGAGTGAAGAAATATTTAAGGCTTTTATGGTGCGAATATATCTCCACTTTCTCCCCATATAGATAGTGCCTCCATATCTTTAAGCATGAAAACGATTGCCGCTGACTCTAGATCATGAGTAGGATAATTCCTCTCATACTCTTTAAGTTGTCGCGAGGGCAAAGGCTATGACTTTCCCACGTTGCATGAGAACACATCCTAACCCTTTTGCTCGAAGCATCATCGCCAGATAACAAATCCATCCGAACCGAGATGGTATTGTTAGAACAGTCTTAGAAATAAGTCTCCTCTTAAGCTCTTGGAAACTCTTCTCGCATTCTTCGCTCCAAACGAATTTTGTATCCTTCCGAGTTATTTGAGTTAATGGAGTAGCGATTCGAGAAAACCCTTCCACGAATCTCCGATAATAACCAAAGCCTAAGCCCAAAAGCTACGTACTTGATCCACCGACTTTCGGTTGCTCCCAACTTTGTATTGCTTTAATCTTCATGGGATCCACGGATACTCCATGTTTTGACACCACGTGCCCAAGAAATGCTACTTCCTCAAGCCGAACTCGTATTTCTTCAATTTGGCATATAGTTTGGTTTTCACGAAGCCTTTGGAGTACCAACTTCAAATGGTGCTCATGATCTTCACGACTTTTGGAATATATAAGGATGTCATCAATAAATACAACAACGAATCGATCCAAATATTCCTTGAATACTCGGTTCATCATATCCATGAAAGTCAGGAGCATTAGTCAATCCGAAAGACATGACTAAGAATTCATAATGCCCGCACTGGAAGTTCTAAAGGCGTCTTTGGAATATCCTCGATTCTAATCTTCATTTGATGATATCCGGAAGCGAAGATCGATTTTTGAAAAGAATTGTGCCTTGCAGAATTGGTCAAATAAGTCATTAATACGAGGTAGAGGATACCTATTCTTGATGGTGACATGGTTCGATTCCGATAGTCAATACAAAGTCGCATACTCCCCGTCTTTCTTCTTCTGAATAAAACAGGAGCACCCCGAGGAGATGTACTTAGGGACGAATGAAACCGATGTCCAACAATTCCTGTAGTTGGACCTTTAACTCCTCAAGTTCAATAGGAGCCATTCGATATGGGGTTTTAGAAAAGGGCTTTGTACTGGAGTTCAAGATCAATAAAGAATTCAAATTCACGTTCGGGGTAGACCGGGAAGTTCTTCTAGAAATACGTCGGAAAGTCAATAACAACGAGGAATATTATTCAAATTTGGCGTGTCTTTATTTAAATCCATAACATGGGCTAAGAAAGCTTGACATCCGCTTTTCAATAAGCGAATAGCTTTATGATTAGATATGATAGTGATTGATTTTAATGGTTTAGTTGCTTGAATTGCATAACAAGCAGGTTGGTTAGGAATATGAAAACTAACAACCTACGAAAATAATCAATTTTGGCATGATGAGTAGTTAACCAATCAATTCCTAAAATCACATCAAAAGCAAGTATCTTTAAAGAGATAAAGGTCGGTAAAGGTGATGGTGCCAACTTGAATCAAACAAGATTTATAAGCGATGGATGTGATGAAAGTTTCTCTAGCGGAGTTTCCACAGATAGGTCAAAGTCTAATTTCTCCTGAGTCAAGTTTAAACGTTGAGCACATGCGAGAGAGATAAATGAATGGGTAGCACCCAGATCAAGTAAGGTATAAACTTCGCAAGAATTTATAAATAGCTTACCCGTGATCACCTCGTTTGGGTTCCTCGCATTATGACCATCCACAACAAACGTTCTTCCGGAATCGTTGACTTTGACTTTTTTCGGGACGATCTTTTGAGTCAAATCCCCTCACTGAACTAGGTTTATTCATCGTACAATCTCGAGCGATATGTCCTTCCTTTCCACAATTATAGCATACCTTGAAGCTGTTGTGGGCGGTTTGGTCGATATGTCCCTCTTTTTCGCATTTGTAACATATGACCGGTGGTTGTTCTCTCCCTTAGAACCGATTCTTCACGCAAGACCGCTGTCTTCACATGGTCATTGTTAAATCTCCTCTTTTTAAAATCTCCTCCTCGACTCGCTTCTTCTATTTTCATGGCCATGATTACCACCGAGTGGTTACCATTTTGTCCGTCTGTTTTTTCTCCATTTGGTTATCATTATTACATTGATCGCTATCTCTACGGTACGATCCTGGTTGTGGTCCCTCGGTTGACCGTGCATTTCGTTATCTCGCTTCTAATAATTGAGCCCTGTTTACAACATATCGAATAGAGAGAAAATTTATGAGAAATGAGATATCGACGTATCTGGGTTTCAAACCTCTAAGAAACATCCACGTCATACGTTCCTCATTCTCCACCAAATGAGGTGCAAACACGATAACTCGCAAACTTTGCCTCGTCTTTCGAGACACCGTCGTGTTGTTCGCTTCCGCCTAATAAACTCCACTTCCTTCATACGATTTAATACTTTCGGAAAGTATTTGTCATTAAATAGTTCTCAAACGTCTCCCAACACACGCCGAAAGTGTTTGGATGGTACGCCTTCATGAGACTCCCACGGTGAGTACGCCTTTCGCCCACGGAACATAAAGGTGGCGAATGGAACCTTCTGTTCCTCAAGTGCATCCCAAGACATCGAATATCTTGGTAATTTACTTGACCCATGTTTCCGCCGTGATCGGATCCGCTTTCCCTTAAATTCGTGGTCCCAACTCTTTGAATCGCTTGTTTGTGACAACCCGTGTGAATTGCTATCATTTCTCCCGTATTTTGAACACGAGTCTCCTCATCGATTTTGCATAAACCGCAAAAAACTTCTAAACATCCCCTCGTTCATCATCCGCTCGCTTTGGTGTTGTTCACAGGGGAGGAACATTGCCCGACTTGTTGCACGCTCTCTCGTTGGTGAGTCTGAGCGTCTCCACGGTCTCATTTCCATTGTTAATATTCTCGATCGACATTCTCAAATCATTGTCATAAAACAAGGGTTAATTAAGAAATCAATATATCACATAATATCCTTATATCTTGACCAACTAAAAAAATAAACTTAGGTAGACACACTAGCGACAGGATTTACTCGTCTCTCCCTCCTAGTTCTATTCCCGATCTCCGCCGAGATCATATCCCTAAGCTCGATACCAACCATGACGCCCCCAAAAAGGTATACATCACAATGACATTACAGGTTGTCAATACATGGTACGTAAACAACTACAACTTTATTATTACAACAGATTACAAAATTACTGCTCAAGATTTTATCGAAAGTTAATAATCATCGCATGATATTTTATATCGATAGTTGCTTCCAATAATGCTATTACACAAGATTTTTCATTATCGGCACAATAATTCATATTATCTCAATAATATTATTAGATAACATTATTGGCAATGTCTAGAAAGTTCGGCTTAAGGAGAGGTTTGGTCACCTAATCAAGGCCACAAAGAAGTTAAGAAATTTTACTGAAAGCCCCTCTTCCTGAACCGCCTCAATGGCCAATATCATGATTCTCGTAATATTATTTCATAATAATTAATTATCGATTCATATGATGAGAAAATATTGATTTTATATGGATAAATATGGAGAAAATTTTTAATGTGACAATTGTTGGAAAATTAATATTTTATCTTTTCCTCGATAAAATAATTCTTTTAAATATATTATTATTTTAATAATATATTAATGGTGATATTTTTACAAATCTAATGCGATATATACGAGTATACTAGAGAGAAGAGTATATTTTTGTTGTAATAAATGTTTAAAAACATGTTAAATATGTTTCATGGGACCCCATTTATCGAATGACCGAATTTGATTATATTTCGTAAATCGCCTCTGCTTGGATTTCTTTGGCCAATTTCTATTTGAATTTGGAAAAACTTTCTTCTCGCAGTTGTGTAGAATTGAATTTCCTATAAAACGCCATAGGATTCGAATTTTTCCGATGAAAGAGCTATTTATTATGAATTATTGTGAAGTTCGAAATTCTAATAATCGATTTTTGGAGTTTAAAATATTTTTGTAAGAAAACGCTTTTTGTTGTAATCGAGTGGCTCATATGTTGTTATAAATGATCCAAATCAGATTTCTAAGGTGGGCTTGAATATTTTTAAGAAATATTATTATTTTATTAAATTTTCTCGCTGTTGAAATTTCTAAAGAATTTCCTATAAATAAGGTGCTTAGTTAATTCAAAATCACACCAGTAAATCAAGTTTTTCTCTATATTATCGAAATGATTCTTGTGAGTATTTTGAGTATACTTTCGAGTATCATAGACGTAAGCAAGTTCCTTCAAGACTATAAGTACTCAGATTCCAAATGTAAGTACCGATCTTTCGAGGTAAGGATGTTATTTTCTTCTCAAATGATATTATTTCTTCAATATCATTATGTCAAATATCGGAAGGAACTTTTTATCAAATTCCTGAACTTTTTTCACGCTAAAGTTACTTATTCATGAAAGTTACTATTCACGAAAGTTACTATTCATGCTAGTTAATTATTCACAGCAGTTACTATTCACTAAAGTACTATTCTACAAGTTAAGATGACGTTTTGTGGAATTTCTATCTTTTCGGTGTCTGAGTTCTATTCACGTGACACTTCCAAGATTATTCATCTAAATACGCATACTATTCACGTGTATCACGCACATTATTCCATTTAAAAATGAAAAAATTTCTTTTTCATTCCAAAATATCGTATTCTCCGATACTAGCTCGACAGATCCATGTTTTGATCATTCTTGAATTTTACACCATTCATGATTATTTTTGAGGTATTTTGACGTGGATAAACCAAGTACTCTAATCCTTAATCCTCAATCCCTGGCTACTTTGTTTCAATCGATTCGCTTTCTTTAAAAATATTTTCATCATCCTCTACCTTAAATGGATGATATTATGGAATACTTCGCCCAGAACAGTGCAAAAAGCATGAATGATTTTGCAAACATCTTTGGCCCGTAGCGCAGCATTTAATGATTTCAAGAATACATTTCGCCCGTAGTGCAAAGATGAACAGTGTGCTTAAACGCATAATGACGAATCATCGATATGAATATCTTTCGCCTCAGAAGTAAAGATGAATATTTGATTCGTATATATATCGATTGATGTTGCTGTGATAAAAGATAGATTTATGAACTTTTAAATTCATGCATGTAAGATAGTAGTTTTGCATTTCACTTAACT
>CM035160.1:8736016-8905220 GCA_020205615.1 Panax quinquefolius | reverse complement strand
GTCACTTCACTTGTCTTAGTATCCTCTTTCCAACCTCTTACAGAACTTGTTCCCCAAAACAAGCTCTTCGATGTAGAATTCATGCATGTGTGAGTTGCCAAAAGTTTATTGGGTTGAGATAGTGACAATCATTGATATACCAAAACATGTTACAATACTTTAATAATCTTTTCTATTTATGGGAAATAACGGGAAATAATACTTTAGATATATGATGTTAGCGGACCTATTCTATTATGAATTTAAACTTTTCTTTATGTTCCACATGTATGGGCACATAGAAAAGTAGCTATAATTTAGGGCCTAGAGTTGGTGTGCGTTTTATACTCAAATTCAGTATAGTGGATTGCTCTTCCTCTCCGCCTGTGGGATGAGGCTAAATGCCAATACCACATGTATCTTGTACTATTCTCTATTCAGTTTGTTTCCGATTTCATTGTTTCCTAGTAGAGTAATTGTCGCAGCAAAAACCAATTGAAATGTTTTATAATAACAAAAGGAGCAGACTTAATAGACTTAACCTTAACATAGGAAGAGAAGTCATTGAAATTCTATGCTTATAATTGTAGATATAGATAGATAATTAGATAGAGTTGTATAGCTAATTGTTTTGATGCACATGAATGCTAATATACTACACTTCATGCCAAGGATCTCTTATAGTCTAATTGTTTTCGGAACCTTCTGCCATTCCTTGGAAAAACACTCACCAAGAACCACCTTCTACTTGCCAAAAGCATGATTTTTTTCTTTGTGGGTGGGGTAGGAATATGTAACATTTATTAATTAATATATACAGCTAGGATACGTATCCAGATGTATGGATGGCGTATTCACGCTGGGCACATATTCAGTGCTTCTGCCCAAAATGGCGTATCGATGCATCATATATTGAGGCCATGTGGTGGCTGAAATTTTGCAGCGTGCTTGTAGGAACATCAGTATCAAAGGTTGACTCATTTTACTTATCAAAAATATATGTCAAACTTAACTCCAATCTATTAGTAGTTAAGCTATATTGATTGAATATTCATAACTTCATTTTAAATCATGTTCTACTTATTCAACATGAAATCAATATTTAACTCTCTAGTAGAGTCTATGTTTTAATTAATCAAGCTGGAATTCATGGTCTGCTTTCATTCTTCTTCCCCCTAATATTTTGTTCTTCCTTTTTTCTTTTTTGTTTTGTTATTTTTTATTTTTTTGGGGGAGAGATGTGTGAAAACTTTTTACATTGTTTTGGTGTTTTCTTGATCAATATTGTCTTTGGATGAAGGGGTGTCTATGTCTGTGCTGAGGTTTACTTTCTGAAATGACCTGTCTGTTATTACTTTTGCAGGTTTATTTTACAATTTATGATCAACTGAAAACTTTTTTGTGCTCTGATGGTTAGTTCATGACTTTGTTACCTGCTTTTGTTATGGTAGATATACATGTCTATCTGCCTCACATTTGTCCCTTTGAATGAACTGTATTCATCTTGTAGTCTATATTTGAATTCAGTAAATTGTTTCTTCTTTTTTAACCTTTCCTTTTAATTAGTTAATGTATTTTTAGTTGTTGTGCCTATGTAGATGGGAATCATCAAATTTCAATAGGTGCCAATGTCATAGCTGCTGCAGGTGCTGGAGCTGCAACAACCATAGTGACAAATCCTCTTTGGGTTGTGAAGACAAGGCTTCAGGTATTTATCTCAAGTTAAAATTCATTATTATTTGGGCTCGTTTCTTATATTGCCTGTAGGCACGAAGTTGAAATTAATAAGGTCAGTCACTTTTTTGTGCTCATCACCTGGGTGGGGGACAGTCCTGACTCTCCTGAGTTGTCTTTATATATGTTTCTTTTTATTCCTTACTTGACGAAAAGGTTTGCTAACTAGTTTAGTAATTTTTGTGAGCCATTGTAGTCCCTAAAATAGATAGAATGTGAATTTTCTTTCTGTTCATGAATTACTTTTGATTTGACTATTTACTGCATACCAACTTTTTCCCTGGATTTTGTGAATGTTTTTGTTTTATAGTGTGTGCTTCTTTACTACATTTTTTTAATGAAAACCAAACTGCATTACCGACTCTAAGTTGAACTTGTCGAAAAGGATACTGATTTTAGGTTGAACCACTAAGGTCATGTTTGTTTGCAAGGATAACATTGTTATAGGACTATTAATTCCAAATCTCTTGTTTGTTTTTAAAAATAGACTTGGGACTATTAGTCCCGGGATAATAAAATGACTTAAAAGGGGGACTATTTAATACCATGTTCAACTAGGTATTATACTCCCTACCATTTGGCACTAAAAATTTATGGAAAAAATTAACCATAAACTTTGTTTAAAATGACCAATATATCCTATCATATCCTATCCATCTATACTCAAACTAATGAGAATATGATATCTTTGTTATTAGTGGCAAGGGTGGGTATAATAATCTAAACAGTTAGTTTTTATCTCGTCCTTTAAATAATCCTGAATAAAACAAACATAACATGAGATTATTTCAAGTTACCCCATGAATAATTCCATAAAAAATAAACCTGTGACTAGGACTATTTAATCTTATAATTAGTAGTCTTGGGATTATAATCTATGGAAATATAGTCCTGGGATTATAATCCTTGCAAACAAACATGGCCTAAGTGGTTTGAGAGTGAAAAGTGATTTAAATCATACTCGGAGTAAGCATTCTCTTGGCAGGCATGAGGTTGAATTGGTAGAATTAGAAGACCGACCAGTTCCTCTAGATAGTACAGTGTGCCAGAATATCATCTACTAACAACTATATTAATACCTATGAAACTAGATCTTTGTATTTAAATGCACCCAACCTTACTGGTGGATTTTATTTGAGGTATATCGTGATTTGCTCATCTTGTTTGTAATTTAATGGAATCTTTAACTTTATGATGATATCTTCGCAAAGTTTGAATTGCTAGATATTGCTCCTTTTATGGTTATAATACCCTTTACAACAACTCTACATTATTACCTTTTGGCATTTACGTGTATAGGATTGTGTAGAGTGTTGGCTTTGATATTTGGTGCTGTATTTCACATGCTTAAGTTCATGAACAAGGCCTCGAATCCCTGAGCATTTTTGTTCCATCTCTTCTCTTTGTACAGACTCAAGGAATGAGAATGGGTGTAGTGCCGTATAGGAATACATTTTCTGCTTTGAGGAGGATTGCTCATGAAGAGGGTATTCGTGGTTTATACAGGTTGTCTTTCCCTTTTCGTGTATGGTAAAGATAAATGCTATCATGGAAGTGACTGCATTTATATACCATGACAGCATTTATATAGTAGTATGTATGATTTTAATGATATCTAATGATTTGGTTAAACAGTGGTCTCATCCCTGCATTGGCTGGTATTAGTCACGTTGCTATCCAATTTCCAGCATATGAGAAGATCAAAATCTATTTGGCAGATCGAGGTATATTTTTCACCTAGTTCAGTTCTGCATGACCTTTAAAAGAAAAACTTGTGAACAGTGGTAAAAGTTTCTTAATGATATTTGTGATGATGCCAGATAACACTACAATGGATAAACTTGGTGTAACTGATGTAGCTGTTGCCTCTTCAGTTTCAAAAATAGTTGCATCTACATTGACATATCCACATGAGGTATGAAAGGAACTCCCTAGATTTAGCAACTTTAATTTTGTGATCAATATTAAAAAAATATTGGTGCTCAAATAAGTTTCTGGTTTCTTATCTGTAATCTTGTTATAAAGAAGTGGAGTGTAACTGGAAGCAGCCTTAGCAGGGAAAACCTCTGCAAGGTCATTACAGTGACATCTTTATGAAAATTTGGCATTGTGCAAGTTTCAAGAAAAATGAAGTGAAAACAAACATTTGAAGTAAAATGAATGTCTTAGCCTATCTTTAGGACTTGGATGACTTTTCTGATGAGATATGTGCAGATATCACTTTTCCAAGGAGGAGTGTCGGACAACTATTACCATATTTAAACTCCTGAGTCTTTGTTAACTCAAATTTTTATGCACAGTCATGGAAGAGGTTACTTGGAGGAGAAGGGGGGTGGGGTGGGGTTGGAGTTAGTGAAGAGGTCATTTCCTTCAGTGGCATTTTGTTTTTAGTCTCCTCCTCTGATTCTGCATGCCTTGGTCTTAATTCTACAATAATAATCTTCTGCATTTGTCCCTTCTCAATCAATAGACATAGTCAGCAAAATGGTCTTTTAAGAATCCATCATAAGCTGATTCAAGTTTATTAATTTATCTGAATCATCTCCTTTTCTAGAGATGTCGGCAGGTTTGTTGATTACTCTTTGTCTCAATTAATTCAATGACGACTTTATATGACACCATGAACAAGAGCCTTATCCTTTTATATACGGCTATGGCTACCAAAAACATTTTTTTAACCATCTTAATTCTTCAGCACTGTTCACCAGTTCAACTGAGTTTCCTGCTATATTTACCGGAATAATTCTCAATATAAGCAGCGGAGAATACATATAATATTCTCGCCAAAAAATTGTGCAGGTTGTACGTTCAAGACTTCAAGAACAAGGGCATCACTCTGAGAAGCGGTACTCTGGCATGGTTGACTGCATCAAGAAAGTATTTCAACAGGAGGGTGTCACTGGTTTTTACCGTGGTTGTGCCACGAACCTGCTGAGGACGACCCCAGCTGCTGTGATCACATTCACCAGCTTTGAGATGATCCACCGGTTCCTTGTTACTACATTCCCATCTGATTCACATCCTCACACATTGTGAAATTGGATCAAGATTGTACTGGGAATCTAGTGTGCATAAAGCAATTTATGTAACTATGCATTCTTCCATCAGGCTAGCTAATCCGGCCAGATATAGTTCCTTGATTGGTTGTGTATTTTAGTTATTATTGGTAGTTGTAGCAATATTCAAAAGCAATTTCAACCCTCACTGGCCTTCTGTAGGCTGAAGGTCTACCAAGGGAAGTGAGGATATGTTACACTATCATTGACGAAATTGAAAAAAAAAAATATGTAAAAATACAGACATTTGAAATTTTGGCAGTTTTACTGTCTCTTAGTCCTGGTTAGTGCTGAACAATGAGAATCTTTTGGTGGTGCGGTAGTGGCAGTGGACGATGGCCCAACGGGTGGTTTGAGGGGTCCCCCATCCTTTTTTTAATTAGCAAAAAAGAAAAGAATTAAATTTGTGATCTGTGAATTGTGATACTGATCTGATGTGTTGGGAATTAAATTTGCTATGCTGTGAATGATTGAAAAGTAGAATTGAAGCAAGCAGCAACAATTATAATAAGCCTTTGGACTTGTTGGTCATATGGCTGGTGGGGCAATCTTAATGAACTAGTTATATGGCAAGTCTCAAGCATGAGATGGAATTCCCTAATGAATGTAGAAAGTAGAAGAAACTGAAGTATATGTTCCTTAAGGAGGACTAATACAAGACTTAAAGAACTTTGGGTAGGGCAGTTCATTAAAATATTCTTCTCACTTTAGATCCTAATGCCAGTAACAACTCATTAGCAAAGGGATGCTCAATAACTTTACCCCCTCTTATGACAACCTGGAAACTCAAGTAGGTTTCTTTAGCATTCTTTTAGAAAATCATGTTTTAAATTCAACGCCATTTGGTAGGGGTCAAGAGTAAGGATGTAAATGAATTGAGTATTGAGTTGCTTAGATTTAATTCATAATACCATAATCGAAATTACAAGACTCGATCTCGAATTAGTTTAAAATTTTTTGAACAAATATCGATAGAAAATTGCAATTTCGATTAATTTATCGAATTTAATATTTATCGATATTTGAATCATCATTTATATTTCAAGCCGAACTCGAATCAAACTTTTAATCGAGATAACTCGCTTTTCGAACCGAGTAGGGGTGATGACAATAAAGTTATTTGATGTATCAACCTCTTAATTATCGATATAAAACATCATTAATATACCCTTTAATCATAATTTGGCTAATTTTTAATCTAAAGATATAAAAGATAAAAGAGTGCCCTATAATTTCATGGTTCATACTTCATTTGTGAAAGGCCAATTTTTTAAAGTCTAAATATCATGATAATAATCAAAATAAAAAAAAAAAGAAGAAAAAGAAACATATAATAATAATAATAATAATTATTATGTTTCTGTCTTTTCGTTTTAGTTATATATTTAATATTAATCCTATATATTTAATATTAAGTTTAATTACTGGAATAAACTTTTGAAAAGTTTTGTTTCTTAACAAACTGCTAGTAGTATTTCTTCAACACAAAGTCTTATATAAATCACATTTAATTAATCTTTGGTGTACGTGCTTAGAACTAAATTGGGTAATGATTACATTTTCATGAATGATGATGTTCTTCAACCATGTGAATTACTATCAAACCATCATTCCTTCTCCCTCCAAAAAGTAAAAGGGTATTATCGTAGTTATGTAAAGGTTCCATTACTTTAACCTCTAATCAATAATGACATTGAGACACACACACACACATATATATATATATATATATATATATATATATATATATATATATAATATATCATTATAGGCATGGAAATAAACTCACTTATTAAAATCATTTACCTTTATGTTATGCATGCCATGCCCCAACTATACTTTTGGAAATGTTGGGACTAAAGTTATTATAATTGTGTTCGAATATATTTTTCCAAAATTATTAAAGAGATTTTATTCCAACCATATATAACCATCATTCCACAATAATATTAGATAGATAGGCATGAAATTAGGACATAATTAAAATTTAATTTATTTGCCAACAAGAATTACTACTACTAAAGTTTTATAATTGTGTTGTTAATTTTTCCAAAATTATTGAAGATTTATTGCCAGAATGAATAACCATGTATGATAATAATAGTATCAGTACAGGTTAGGACATAATTATAATCAGTATGACTAGTATTTTTTTTGCTTATTTGTTAGATTATTCATTCATCAAGCCACTAGATTTAATTAATAAAAAACTACACATAATAATAATAACTTTATGGATCATCATCACTACTTAATTAATAATTTATTATTTTTAGCTGTAAATATGTAACTCAAATACTAGTATATTCTTATTAGTATATAAATGATTTTTATTTTATTCTTATTTTTATTTTTAATTGGGTATGCTTTGCATGGCAGTTAGGTGTGCGAATGTGGAACCTGTTAGGTTTGTCTCCAAAGCAACAATTTGAATATTTTGAACGTTGAAGCCACAGTAGCTAGTCTCCAAATCGAATACACAATTTGAGTTTTGATATTTTGAACGTTGAAAATCTGAGTCTAAGGTAAATTTTTGTGATTTTTTAAATTTAAACCGCGACATTTTTTTTTTATTATATATATAGGGACGAAGACTCGATAAATTTTAGTGTACGAAAGTTCTACCCACCCATTTAGCTACACTAAATCTACTGGTGTTACAGTTTATATATATAAATTGCTTGTTTCTTTTTTGTGGTTTAGGCTGATAAGTGTATTATTTATGCGTTAATTAAAATTAATTTTTTATAGAACGACAAGCTTCTACATTAGTCCGTGTAATTTTGATAAGTGATTGAACGCAAAATCAAGAAAGGAACAAATCTCTCTAACCACCAATGCAATGTTTGTTGGTCAAAATGTAATTTTGATAAGCTGGAATTTTAACCACCAATGCAATTTAAAAATGAAATCTTAAGAGGTGCTGAATGAAATTTTTTTGATAATTTTTTTATATAAAATATATTCAATATGTCATTTTTATTAAATTGAATTTTTAAAATCATTAAATAAAATTTTACCTTTTAAATGGTAAAATAGTGTCATTAAACGACAAACTTTTTATTCAAACAATTTTTTTAGATAGACCTGTAACATTCGTGATGATCTAATTTATTAAGACATCATAATCATTCGATCTTTAACCAAACAAACACAACCTAAGTAGTAGTGTCATAATTGTATTATTATTTTTATGAATATTCTTTCTAAAATTAAAAATTAAATTCGTGAGAATTATGAGGGATTTTCTAAAAGGAAAACCTGCAGTATATATACTAGTTTATGATTAAATTCGGTCATGTTAAAATATCAAATTCAGGTACTCTAATAATGTGGTAAGGTAACAAACTAACCATATTTTAATTGAAACGTTCGGTGTTTATTTGAGGATGGTGTATATGATTTTCTTCCTTGGTTTTGATCAAAACTCTCTCCTTTGTCCCGAACCTGACCTCCCTGACCTGATCAATGTAAAAAGCACCAAAGAAGAAAAGTTCCTAGAATAGAAAAGTTTCAGGTTGGGATAGTAGGCATGGAACGAGGTTCGGAAAGTGATGTTATACGGGGGGAGGGAGGATTATCATTTTTCAAAAGTGAAGTTTAGTAGTCAGTATAAAGAGAAAAAGCACACAAGAATGGCGGATTGTAAAGTGATCATGTATTAGCACAGATAGCCATTACTTGCTCTTCTCTTCCACTCACATTTCCACGTTTCTCCATCTCTATCTATTCATCTATATCTGTATACTTACCCTTAGTTTCAACTCTCGACGGACTGTTTCTATTCCGATATTGTCTTCTCCCATGTCAGTTCGTTTTGGGACCTTAAATTGAAGAACAATACCTAATTGTCTGTTTATATTTGGGTTTGAATTGGAAGTTTGATTTTTGTTTTCAGAGGAGTAAGGTTTTTGTTTGGTACTGATTCATTAGTAATGGCGGCTGAAGGAGTATTATCGTTCTCGGTGGCGTCTGTGCTGGAGGATGTTCTTCAACAACACAACATTCGTTCCCGATATTTGGATTTGGATTCTCGTAGAGCTGAGGAAGCCGGTACCTCTTTTTACTTCTCATCTTCTTCCCTCTAATTTATCCAACTTCTGTCATTTTCTTAGTAATTATACTTGTTTATGGACGAAAATGTGAAAATTTTGGTATTCGGGTGTTATTCTATTTTGCTGCTTGTTATTTATATATTTGCTGAGCTGAATTCTCAAATTAAAAACCCAAAACAAAAGTTAGCTTCAGATCAGAGTCGGTATGTTTTGTTTTCCAATTTGTAATTTTAATTTCTACCGATGACTGTATTACAATCAAGTGTCTTTGTTGTTTGCCACTTGGTGAATTGTGTAATTTTCTTTTTCACAAAATGTGTCTAAGCTAAATTCTAACAAGATTAGTATCAATAGTACTCCCTTAGTTCCAAAATTGGATTGACTTTTTGGAAAACTCTTTTTTTTTTTAAACTTATCCTAATATTGGCTAGAAATTTAGTAGCGGTGACATAATAATACTCAATCAACTAAAGCAAAAGTAATGGCATGTTGGGAACTTCATGTATCTTTGTAGTCTAAAATAGAAATGTATCTCTAATTTTAGAATTTATAGGAAAAGAAATTGTATCTCTAATTTTAGAAGGAGTAACTGTTAAACCCTTAGCTCTCAGTTGCTGATCAATGAACTGCTACTAAATATTTGGTCCAGTTAGAAATACGGAGTAATGAAGCCCGTTTTTCAATTTTATTTGTAGCAATAAGAAGGTATGAAGTTGCTGTCTGGCTAAGAAAGATGGTGGGAGTAGTTGGAGCCAGAGATTTGCCTGCAGAGCCTTCTGAGGAAGAGTTCAGGTTTGGTTTGAGAAGTGGACTCATTCTTTGCAATGTTCTCAACAAAATTCAACCAGGAGCTGTACCGAAGGTAAACTCCATCTCTCAAATTGCTTAAACCAGAAATATGATTAAATTGATGTGAATAAGGTTAACAGTAGACCCTCAATTTTTAGGTCGTTGAAAGCCCATGTGATTCTACTCTTATACCTGATGGAGCAGCTTTATCTGCATATCAGTATTTCGAAAATGTGAGAAACTTCCTTGTATCTGTGCAAGAGATTGGACTTCCTACTTTTGAAGCATCTGATTTGGAACAGGTAGGCATTGACGCATTGTAGTAGCAAAAATTAGAGAGAGTTTAAAAAATTATACTATGCAATTGCAAGTTTCTGTTGCTGATTTATACAGACTTTTAGAGTTGTTTAGAGTAAATTTTTGTTAATCCACTTCGGGGATGCTATTTTGCAGAACAATATTATGTCTAATAACATCATGTTACATGTATAATTTTCCAGGGAGGGAAATCTGCAAGGATTGTCAATTGTGTTTTGGGACTTAAATCATACAGTGACTGGAAACAGACGGGTGGCAATGGAGTATGTAAGTTTGGTGGAACTTTAAAACTCACCACGCCAATCAAGCATCATGTGCGCAAAAATTCTGAGCCATTCACGAATTCATTGTCTAGGAATTTGTCGATGAATGAAAAATCCTTGGGTGCTCTTTGCCCTGATAGCGAATCTAGCAAAATAGTATGTGAGCTGTACTGACCAACATTATATCTGTGGTGGTGCCCTTTTAAGAGTGCAGAAATTGACTACTAGTTTGTATTCTCAAATGCAGCCTAGTTTGCCCTTGAGTATGCTTGTTCGCACAATTCTATTAGATAAGAAGGCTGAAGAAATTCCCACTGTAAGTACAAGTGTGCCAAGGGCTATTCATTTTCCAAAGAAACTCCCTCATCGATCTTGGTGGAATTTTTTTTAGCTCTTTTGAGATTCTGGTTGATAGGGGAGCAGGGCAGGCAGTCTGAGCCTGAGGGATTAGCCTGTTGTTGCATACACCAAATAGTTAACTATTCTATATGCATTTACTATTTGTTGCAAGTATTTTCTTCTATAATATGGATTAGGTGAAGAGCTCAAAAAATTTCCACATGTTAATCTTAAATTCGAAAAGGGGTTTGTGGCATTGGTTTTTTAACATTTTAACTCACCATGCTCTTAGTCTGTACACTTGGTCACCATGTTTTTTTTTCCTGCTTGCAACAGCTTGTAGAATCTGTGCTAACCAAGGTAATGGAGGAATTTGAGCGTCGTGTTGCAAGCCAAGTTGAACTGGTATGTTGGTTACATTTTGTCATTCAAGACATACTGATTCTCGTTATGCTCGAAAGAGTACATAATGCTAAAGGATCTTCTTCTCACATCTTTTTGGACACCTGTAGAAAGCATGTAATGTAATGTCATGTACTTTATTTAACTGGACATTTATGTTATTTTTGTCCAACAGAAGAAAGCATCTTCAAAAGATTCACTTGTTTCTAATGGAAACAAAGTTCTTTTGAGACACAATACTGGTGACACAAAGGTAAATTTATTGGTATTACATTTCCAAAATATTGTTTGAGTCTAAAGAATAACCAATTAATCTCTTCAAAAACACATCTTGCATGTGAAAAGATTAACTCAAATTCTCTGACCTTTTCTGTTTTTGTTTCGGAGTCAAGATCGAAGACAGAAATGTCACTCTCAGAAAGAAAGAGCTAAGCTTTCCAGAGAAACTATGTACCTGATGAAGAATTAAAAGAAGATCTCTGAAACATCAAATGATCTTTGAAGGACAGCAGAGAGATATAAAGGTAAGATTTTTCATCATTTTCAGTTAATTATTCTATATTTGAGTAAATTTTATACTGATTAATTCTTCTATAGGAGCTGAAGCAAACTCTTTCTACTACAAAAGCTGGTATGCAGTTCATGCAAATGAAGTTTCATGAGGAGATGCAAAATCTTGGTAGGAATAACAATTATTTTGTTATATTTAATTAACGTATGCCTTTGATTTTGGGGCAGAAAGGGCACTCTTGTTGATAAAGATAACTTCTTATTCCATCTCGAGCTTATGTTCTTTTGTAGGTCTGCACATTCATGGTCTAGCTCATGCTGCTGCTGGATATCATAGAGTTCTCGTGGAAAACCGCAAGCTTTACAATCAAGTCCAGGACCTTAAGGGTAATAAAATTAGCCTTACTATCAATCTGGTTTAAGTTTAATGTTGAAGTCCTCAAATATTCTAACTATTACTTTGGTTTGTCCAATTAGGAAATATTAGGGTATACTGTAGAGTGAGACCCTTCTTGGGTGGGCAATCAAACTATATGAGTACTGTGGATCAGATTGAAGAAGGAATAATTACCATTAGTTCCCCATCAAGACATGGAAAAGGACTTCGGTCCTTTAACTTCAACAAAGTATTTGGGCCCTCTGCAACTCAAGGTTAAATATGTTCTCGGTTTAGGGTTGTGTACGTTTTGTACTTTGTGTTGTGCATTCAGGCCTTCCGTGTCATCCCAATCTTATTCTTTTTTGTTTCCTTCTCCTTTTTCTATTCTTTTTTTCAGGGGTGGTATTTTCAGATACGCAGCCACTGATTCGTTCTGTTCTTGATGGTTATAATGTTTGTATATTTGCATATGGTCAAACTGGATCTGGAAAGACTTACACAATGGTGAGATATACTGATGTTTTTCTGTAGATTACGACGATGTATGGCCATTACTGTAGTTTAATAAGAATGAAAATTGTTGGTTTCATGTTTCTGTTTCAGACTGGACCTAAGGATCTCTCAGAGGATACTCAAGGAGTAAATTACAAGGCATTGAGCCATTTGTTTCTTCTTGCTGAACAAAGAAGGGACATGTTCCGATATGATATTTCTGTTCAGATGATTGAGATTTATAATGAGCAAGTTAGGGATCTCCTCACTTCAGATGGTTTTAATAAAAGATATCCTTCACCTAAGAAGTATTCAATTTAGGCATACACTACATATTTAGAAGAGTGTTTTAATATTTAATTTATCATAGTTGCCAATTTCAAATGAAATTTAATTTTCAGAACTAGTGGTTCAAAATCAAGATGGCTTTCCTTCAACTTCAGAACACATTAGAAATTCGCAATAGCTCTCAGACTGGACTTAACGTACCAGATGCAAGCCTGGCTCGTGTGACATCAACATCTGATGTTATTGATCTAATGAACATAGGACAAAGAAATCGGGCAGTTGGTGCAACAGCCCTCAATGACCGTAGCAGTCGCTCTCATAGGTATGATGTTATTCCAATATGTATGCGTACTAAGCAATTATCTTCTGCTTAGGCTGACATTTTATTTGTCATTATGCAGTTGCTTGACTGTCCATGTCCAAGGACAAGACTTGACATCTGGAGCTGTTCTTCGTGGATGTATGCATTTGGTTGATCTGGCAGGAAGTGAGAGGGTGGATAAATCTGAAGTAACCGGAGACAGACTAAAAGAGGCACAACATATTAACAAATCTCTTTCTGCATTAGGCGATGTGATATCTTCCCTTGCTCAAAAGAATTCACACGTGCCCTACAGAAACAGCAAACTAACTCAATTGCTCCAAGACTCACTTGGTAAGAAAATTCAGTATTGAGAAAATTACAAGCATGCATATTCTTTTTATAGTCTTCCAAACTTCTTTTTACGTTTCTGACTATAATTTATCTTAGGTGGGCAAGCCAAGACATTAATGTTTGTTCACATAAGCCCCGAGCCGGATGCTGTTGGAGAAACAATTAGTACTCTTAAATTTGCAGAGCGGGTTGCCACTGTAGAACTTGGTGCTGCACGAGTAAACAAAGATAGTTCAGATGTTAAAGAACTCAAAGAACAGGTTTTACATTTTCTTTATTGACCATAATTCTTCCGGACTATGCTTGGATAAATATTTTTAGTCCTCAGGTAGTATGCATTTAAACAAAAGAGTTGTATTATTGTGTCAGATTGCCAGTCTTAAAGCAGTGTTGGCAAGGAAAGGAGGAGAACCGGAGACCCTGCAGCATACATTATCTGAAAGCCCATGTGGCATGTTATCATCACCTTTTCAGTCTAACACTCAGGATGGAGATATGTTCACTGATCCAAACAACGAAAGAAAACCAATGGGGGATGTAGGCAATATAGAGGTAAATACATTCCAATCTCGAGATGTTGAAAACTTCTTTTGTTACCTAGCAGTTAGCACATTTTTTGACTTGTGTATTACTACATCCCTCCACCAAAAGATGTTTGAAGTTAAAAATAAATTGTAGAAATTAAATATGTCAAATTAGCCAAGATGGTATAAAGTAAATTCCTATTTTAACCTCGTATATGACTTTGATACAATACTAGTGGACCCATATAATTATGACATAGTATGAGACACCATAGTCTTTTTCATACTTAGATTTTTCTTGTGTACGGAAGTCAAAATAGAAGAGCACTCATCTTGGGGTGGGCTTACTACTTAGATGTTTTCCTCCGCACTTGGCTACTCAGCATTTACCGTGGGCACGATAACTGGTACACCAAAAGTGCTTCCTTGCCGATCCTCTCAATGCTCTAATGTGCAGGCTGATATGGACCGAAGTGTCTCGAAGTTCACTTGCAGTAATGTCATGGTAGAGACTGCTAACCATCTCCACATGGTTGCTTGTGGTTTGATGGGTATCTTATTATATGTGTGTATTAAGTAAATGCTTACCTTCCCCAAACCGTAGCTGATATCATATGAACATATAAATAAATATGGCTTTTTATGTCAAAAATAAGAAGTCCCACAAAAGTACCTTAATACAAACACTTACCACCATTCTAAAGACTTGAAAACAATTATTTTTCAGAATGTGAATTATTTCATATAAATAGTAAAGCTAGTGTTGATGAAAATAAGATGGTACTATGTTGCAAAGTTCCCTTTGTCCTCAATGATTTTTCCAGTTCAAAGTTCCCTCTGTTACAAAACAAGGCCATCACTCTGTTATGTGATTGGCTGTACATTGGTAGCCGGAATGAAGCCCAACCTCATTTCGTAGTTGAAAATTCCCAAATGCCCATGATAATTACATGTCTTCTACATTTAGCATTAAGTGAGTATGCTTTATAATGGTTGTGGTATTCCTTTGGTTTCATGTTAATGTCATCTATAAGTCTAGGATCATCTGGTGAATCCTTGCTCTATTGATTTTTGGCCTCTTTGAAGGACTGATATTTTTTTTCTTCCTTCTTTACTATAGTTTTTTTTTTTCATTTTTAATGTTTTGCTTTTTGTTAGCTAAAAGGTCAAATATGCAAAATGAAATTTGTAGGTCCGCAACAACTCTGCAATGAGGGCAAAGAGACAAAGTTTTGATCTGGACGAGCTCTTAGGAAATTCACTTCCCTGGCCTCCAGTCAGCAGTCCTGCTGAACAATATACGGAGGAAGATAGAGACATGGGATCGGGTGAATGGATAGATAAGATCATGGTGAACAAGCAAGATGCTGCACGAAGAGTTGAAAATCCTTTGGGATACTGGGAAACAGAAAATGGCAAAACGTCTGATGTCTTTAACCAGAAGAATTATTCAAAAATATGCCCAGAGCAGTCGTATAACATATTCCCTGCAGCTAACCAGTTTGAAATTGCTAATACTGATGATTTGGATGAGCATGATGCTGCTACAAGTGATTCATCGGAGCCAGATTTGCTTTGGCAATATAATCATTCCAAACTTACCAGCTTGGCTAGTGGGATTAGTTTGAAGACTCAGAAACCTAATCCAAAGCAAGGCAAAAGCCCAGAACTAAGGTAATCCTAGTGATCTATAATTGAATAACATATTTGCCTTTGTTGATGACTTAATTCATCAAATATCTAATGTAACTACTTGTTTTTGACTTATTGCAGCAAGAGTGCGAATCCTAAACTGAGACATTCACCTTCACAGAAAATGTCAAATGCAAATAGGAACCCTCCACAGAGGGCTGCTGCTGAAGTTAAACGAAAAGCTGCAGGGAATAATAGGAAGTAGAGAAGATGAAAAGGTTTTTCCAATTTTTATATATTTATTTTTGACAAAGTGAGTGAGTGAGAGAGTGTTTATATATAGCTTTTTTTCCCAGTTGTAATTTGTTCTGCATATGTTAATGCAGCAATAATTCCAATTGCTTGTATGTTTATTATATTGCTTTCGAGTAATACCGATACTTTGGATTCCATTCTTTCAAACTTGACTGGTAGAGATTACAAGCAACTTGTGAACAACTACAGATTTTGATATCTATATACAGTGTCTTTCTTTCGATTTCAATTTCTATATGTTGTTTTCTTGGAGACTATGAGCATAATGTAGTAGTAATTTAGTTGATAGATCAAGTTGAACATAATCATGTTATCAAAGTGTGTAAGAATAATCTATGTAAGTTCAATTTGAGAGGAGAGAATATAATTTACAATTGATCTAACTCAAATACACTAATGAGTTTTTGTTAATTAAAATAACTCCACTATAATTGTAATTTTGAGGTTGAATAAATTATTCTCTTTCTTTTATCATAAATCCTTATTTTTCATATTGTTGTGTCATTTTTAGTTGACAAAAATATTTATGTAAAAACCAAAAATAAAATACTAACAAGTTGAAGGCTATACATGTTATAGTACAATGTATTTCTTTAAAATGTTAATATTTAAAATTAAATAGAAATATTTATAAAAATGTTATTATAATTTAACTAATTACATAATTCTTTTTTTTATTTTGAGAAGATAGTTATTATTTTTGTATCAAACAAGTACTATTTTTTTTTTTTTTTTAAGATATCTCTAAACTCACACTTTTAATTTGTCCAAAATTATTCCCACACAAAGACTACTAACTACTGTTTCTCCCAACACCACAAAAAAAGAAAAAAAAGAAAAAAAGGGGGGTAAATAACTATTTATCCTTTGTTTATTTTTAGAAATGTAGTTTCACATAGCAAATACGTCGTGTAAGTAACATAAATAGATGCAGGTTTTTTGGTCGATTGTAGTATTTGATGCCAGTCGCTAAACCCTAACCCCTAAGCGGCGACCCCGACGCCTCCTTCGACTAATTTCATTTCCTTTCAAAAATCAAAAAATTTGGCCAATGTCTAAAGAATCGGGCAGTGACATGAATGGAGATTCTCTTGAAAAGCTCAGGACTTTAAAAATTTCATCTCTTGATGATGAAGAAGAAGATGGTGTGGATGAATGTCCAGTTAATATTAATGATAGCAGAGATATATATGAAGAGGACGAAGATGATGAAGATGATGAAGAAGAGCCTGTAACCCTAGGATTTGTTGAAAAGCCGAAGAATCAATGGTCGCTGCTTCCCCACTTATTTCCCAGCAAAGCTGGAGGCTTTCCTGTAATTCTACAAACCCACTGTTTTTTTATTCAACCTAATTTTGTATTTCTGTATTTGGGTTCTGAGTGATTTTTGAAAATTTTGAACTTTAGGCTTGCTTGGATCCAATTAACTTGCCTTCGGGACAGTCTTGTGTCTGTGGCATCTGCGGTGAACCTTTGCAGTTCTTGCTTCAGGTATTTTCTTTTTTAGATATACTAGCTCAGTTCCAAACTATAACATTACTGACTTTTGAAAGTCAATTTGAAACATTTTCAAGCTCAAAAAATTGAGATGGTTAATGTAAAATTATGAAAGAAATTTTATAGTACTTTTTAGATAGTTTACAAATTTCGTCATTCTACTAATTAAATTTTAAAGGAATTCATGTTAATTTTGAGTTGGCAAATATTCACTTTAAAAAGTCAATAATAATCTTATATTTTATATTTTGGGATGGGATAGAGTATTTGTCAATTTGTTATAGACTTACAATACATGAGTGTAAATTACAGACTCCTCTGTCCTCATCTTTAAAAAATGAGAGTCCATGTTGTTTTCCCAAATAGATAGGCAAAGATATGCTATATGGGCTTGTTGGAAAAATAGCTAAACTTAACTTTTATTTAACTTGAAAATTGATAATAATAATAATAATAATAATAATAAAAGTTAAATGCATTAATATTTAAGAGTAACTATAATCGAATGACACCAGTGAAGTATATATATATATATATATTAGGAGTTCATTATACAGTTCAACCCATGTTCTAGAAATAGCTCAGTAGAAAATTGTAAGATAATGATTATATGAGATATGCAGCTATGGATGTTTTATTCAGCAATAGAATTATCCAGTAACAAACTAACAGTTTGATCTAATATTACCTATCAATCATGATTCATGAACTAGATACTGCTATATGGAGATTAAGGTCAAGTTTTGGATTGCAGGGCTATTGTTGTGAACCTTACAAGTGTCAATGCGTAGGTTGAGCAACTAGAATGTTGTCTTTTAATCCTTGTGTACTTAAGTTGTTCGACTTCAAGTCACCCATTTTGCATTGTGGGAGGGAGAACATTGCCTGTTTGATGATATATATTGGTTATTTATCTAGGTATATGCACCGCTTTTTGAAAAGGAATCAACATTCCATCGCACCTTATTTATATTCATGTGTGCATCAATGAAGTGTCTTCTCCAAGATCAACATGAGCAGTGGAAACGCCATCCAGAAAAGGCATCTCGAAGGTATCTACCAACACATCATCTTAGTTTTATATTTGCTTTTCACTAATACATTCCTGCAGTCTTAGCGAGTAATTGTTAACTACCAAACTGATTTTTAAGCTTTCTTTATTTTCCTTTTGTCTCCAAATGAATAATATTTTTGATGTTTGAAGATTTTTCGTTGTCAATTGCCTCGGTCCAATCCTTTTTACTCCAGTGAACCCCCAAGACATGATGGGACAGACAAACCTTCTGAGGTTGGAGGTATTACATCTCTGTTTCATTGCTCTTGGAGTTCTCGATATCCGTTTGTAGCTTGTTAAACTATAATGTACAAGTCACTATGATTGTAGTATATGGGAACTTTACTTTTCCTTTGGTAAGAACTAAGAAGCATCTTAAGAGTTTATCTCACATACAACAAAAAGTTGCTTTTGTTCATATCCATTAATAAATGTGAAAAAGTTAGCTTTGTGTTGTTGTGATTTAGTCATTTTCATGTGCTGCAATTTGGAAGTTACAAAAGTAATTAATATATGTTCAAAAATTAATCAGATGATTTTCCGATGTTTATCTAAAGGAAACATATATTTTTATCTAAGCATTTTCATTATCTCATCTTTGAAGCTTCTTGATGCAGCTGCACTATGTTGTTGGTGTGGAACCTGGAAAGGAGATAAAGTTTGTAGTAGTTGCAGAAGAGCACGTTATTGCTCTGAGAAACACCAGGTTATTAGAGACTAATTTAATGCTTACATGTTTTGTTTTTAGGTAAATTTTGTGCCTCCTTCTAGGTAAACTATGTCTTTTTCAGGTAATTTATGCTGGATTTGGTGTTTATTTTGCCCACAGGCTATTCACTGGAGATCAGGTCATAAGACTGATTGTCGACAGATGAGCATTACTTCTCTGGCCTCTGACTCTAGTTCCAATAAGAGTTCAGCTGAAACTAAAAATGGCAAGTGTTACAGACTTTGTTACCTGGCATTTTAGGCATGCAGACAGTTGTGATTTGTAGACTTTCTGGCAGGCATCCCTGTTTGTGTATCATCTATTATTTTCTGCCATTCCTTGGATGTCTCGTATTTTGTTTCAAAGACCTAGTCACTTTTTCATACTCTGATACTCATACCTTATAAAATGCCTAAAATCATGATGTCTGTGAGATATAGCAACTGATGTGGGTAACATTAATTAAAATCATTAGCCAGATTTTCTTATCCATATCGGTGGTATTCTCTCTTTACCAGACCATGTAATATGAACCTCTTAGAAATGTCCTTCAGCATGACCTCTAACTTGTATACGTTCGCTAAGCAATGTATATGATGCTACTGCGGTTATCAGTATCTTTCAGCTTATTGTAATTTGAATTTGCAAACAGTTGCAAGTAACACTCTCTGGCCACAATATGAGATTGTTAATGAGGATGAACCTGAAGCCGACACGGAGATGTCCGACAACAATGGGTATGCTAATGCATTAGTTTCTGGAAGCCAAGTGGATGAAGGAGTCAAGTCACTGCTGGAGAGTTTTGAGGTTTGGATTTTGGTGCCAAAGTATTGTTAAATAAGGGTTGATGTGGCTAACTTTATTAACATGTTTCCATGGTTGGTAATCATCAGGGAGATGGAGACAAGAAGAGTTGGGCCACTTTCCAGGAGCGAGTTTCCATGGCCCCTGAGCAAGTTTTAAGGTAATTGGGCACCTTAAAAATAACAACTTCCGTTTCCATCACAATTTGTGTAAACAAGACATGATTAAAGAAAACCCATCTCTAGCTGCTAATATTATTAAATGTGGTAGGGTCATATACTTGAAAGAAAATGAGTAATATCACTTGGATAAATATCAGTATGAGGGTCTATTATAGGTATTTCAATAAAATAAAATCAGGCTCTAGTTTCATATATGTGAAATTAAGGCTATTTTTGTTTGCAAAAAAACATGCTTTGGATTGAACTATTTGTCTTAATTTATCATTACTTCGGACTCACATGATGCGGGATTAATAGTCCTATGGATTATTTTTTGTCATTCCTAAAGCTATTTATGAGGGGTTATATAATTCCCTAATGAATGTGGGATTAATACTCCCCCATTTTAAGTTGTCAAATGGCTTTATGGGATTAATAGTCCCACGTTATGGAACTAATAATCCCTTGTCAAAGGATTAAATAGTCCGAAGCAGTGTTAAATTAAAACAAATAGTCCAATCCCAAGCATCCCAAGTGTATTATGAATTTCATCGTGCTATCATTGGCCTTGTTGGTCACTCAGTGTTTAATTTACTGCATGATCTAGATCCACGTCTCTGTGAAACTTGTCAAAAAGAAAATAAACAAAGATCCATTTCTTTTTGGAACTTCCAAATGTGACACCCACTCTTGGACACCAGACAGTAAGCCATAGGTAAATACAGAAAACTCATGGTTTGAGTCATGCTAGAACAGATTACCTGATATTCTTTCTTTCTTGTGATAGTTGAACTTATGTATTCCTGTTAATGAAGAATAGTTCACTTCTAGGTTTAGATTGCTAAGCTCACGTTTCAAACTATCATTTAACTTTTATGGCAGACATGAGTGGTTGTAAGTTTCATCTTGCTGTAAGCAACAAAAGCTAGCGTAAAACTTAATATGTGCAATTGCATACTACCCGGATGCATTCTGCATGAATGCTATATTTGCACATATTGTTATCATCCATTTACTCGATATATTTTCTACAAAATCTGTTTTTGTAGTTCAATCAACTTTTTATTTCTCTGTTTCTCTTTTTAGTTAAGATAATTGTGTAGAAGCTGGATATGAACTAATAGTTAATGATGCTCAAATAGAATCTTGATGTCAATCTTATCCACTGTTCCGCTTGTCATATTGCACCTCTTAAGCTGCTAGATGATTAATTCATTGCTATTTTAAATATAACAGGTATTGTAGGTATGCTAGAGCCAGACCTCTGTGGCCCATGTCTAGTGGCCGACCCTCAAAAACTGACATTCCTAAATGTAGTTACTGTGGTGGCCTTCGAAGCTTTGAACTACAGGTGAAGAGTTATTTTAATTTTAAATCTCTTTGATATAAAAAGTAATAAGAATTCAGTTTCTTAGAAAGATATGTATATGATTTCTATTTGTAGCCTTGACGTCAATAACAAAATTTGGTACTTAACTAAATTATCTCAAACCTGATATCTTCTTGGTCATGGAACCTTTGGCTTATGGTTCAATTGTCTTGTTGGTTACAGATCTTGCCACAGCTACTTTATTACTTTGGCGTGAATAATGAGGTGGATTCTCTTGATTGGGCAACTATTGTGGTATACACATGTGAAGCCTCTTGTGAAGGAAGCATGGCTTACATAGAAGAGTCTGCTTGGGTTCAACTTGCTTCTCAGTCAGCTACAGCACTTGGATAAAATCTTCTTATTGTTATCAATTTTAGCAGTCTCAGTTTCTCTTCATTTTCATCTTCCTGCCTAGAGAGAGTTAGCTTTTTTTGGCGGTGGAGTGAGGGGAGTTATAAAGATGGTCCTTTTTTTTCCCTAGTTTTTTTTTAAGTGTTGCCAATTATCAAGTGTTGCCACCATACCAATGTTCTTTTTCTTATATCATTTTTGTGAGTTGTATCATCATGGTTTAGATGGGGGAACATATTTTTGGTGCATTTTATGTGGAAATGTCCTCGCTTATGGGGTTTAACCTTCTGCCAAAAACAATTCAAATTCTGACAGATTGGGACAACCAACAAGCCACCAAAAATATTCAAATAAAAATATGTAGATTTTTAAATGGCAAACCCTTTTTATAACTAAACTAATAATATTCGGATATATTTCTTATTATTATTAATTATTAAAATTTAAAATTAAAAATAAAAACATTTTCAAACTCAAAATTATTTTGAGACAACTCATTCAAAACTTGTATAAAACAATAAATCTTAAAAAAAATTTAGATACTTTGCAATATTGACTAAAATTTAAAATTAAAAAAATCAATTTTTTCACCAAGTGCGTTTCTAAAAGTTGTTACTTCTCACCAGGACAGGATAGAGTAGGACAGAGGTGGATGTCACCAAAACACAAGTGCTGTATTCAATTTAAGAAGATACTACCTAGTATTTTATTCCAGCGAAATTCATAGCCTTGTTGACAATTCCCATTACACAATTGTTGTACATTGCAAAATAAATGAAAGGAACAATTGACAATAAATAAATTAAACGAAATAAAGACATCAATCTGAATTGTGCTGCACTACCAAAAATTTGCTCGCGTAATGAAGAAAGCAAGGCTAAGGCTGTACACATGCAACTGAGTGCCAAAGGACAATTTGAATTAAAGGTATGTTTGAATGAGGAGGGGAATAAATTGAAACATTCTTATTGGAGTAGCCCTCCCTCTTTAATGGACTGAAGGGGTGATGATGAGAATCTCTTAATGTACAGATTTGAATGTGGCAAATAATTTGATTTTTTTTTGGGTGTAGGTATCATAACACTGCAACCTGACTGTTTGGATATAAGAGGAAGGAACAAACTGGAAAAGAATTCAAATACGAGTTCTGGAGGGAAGGACATGGTTCGGGATACACATTCTCCGAGAAACCCCTGACACTTGAACATACCCATGTAGAAGAAGAAGTAGTAATTAAGGAAATATTTGATAGACAAATTGAAGTAAATGGAGATTCAGGGATCCCCGAGAAATTCCCTGCCATGAGGATATTTGTGCCAATTATGTCCTTAAAAGTGATGCCTTTGACAACAGGAAGTGCATTAGGATCATATTTGTCATCTGGGTGCGAGTCACACTGACCTGTGGCCTTAAAGGCCAGCTTAACATCTTTCATTTCGGCATCTGATATAAGTACGTCTTCTATATAACCACCTCTGCCTCTTGCAGTCTTCAATTCAATCCCAATGAATGAGTCATGTAGGTTCAGCTTCTCTACGACAACTTTGGAGATGCCACCAGACATCTCACTGCCAAAAGCCAAAGCAGATCCTACAGAAGACTGAAGCCGAACCTCTCGGATGTGGACATCTGTGGTTGGTTTGCCAAAGGAGATTCCATACTCGTCCCAACCACTCTTGAGCACAATAGCATCGTAGCTCACGCTAATGTTGCTCTTCTCAATGCAAATATGATCGGAAGAATCTGAAAATTCACAAATGAATGTTTTTTTTTTGTATTGAGCTTACAAGGCATGAAACAATTCAATTTGAAAGTAATTGTGAACCAAGTTGAGAATACTAGCATCATTGGAATACATCATAAACATACTCAGAGAGATCATCAAACAAGCATTCAAAAACAAGTCATATGTACAAATAGTCCCCTGATTCTATTAAAAGATACCTGGAACTATTCCACTAGTGTAAGGAGATTCTGGTGGAGAATAAGCCGTTATATTTTGAACTAGAACATTACTACATCAAATCCACATAAAAAAGACTGTCAAAGCCAACAGAATTTAAAGAACGAATTTAAAAGAGGCGAGTCCTTAAAAGAGTTAATAAATCCAACTTACCTGCAATATACAGGATGAATGTTATAGGACGGAGAATTCAAGAATGTTAAATTTGAAACAACTACATCCTTGGAGCTAATGAATTCCACAAGATGTGGGCGGCTGTAATTTAAAGAATGAGAACTGAATTGCTCCCACCAGACAGAACCCTGGCCATCAATAGTCCCATTGTCACCTGTGTAGAGAATAGTTATGCATAAGTTGACTATGAGAGAAACAAAAAAAAAGGCTCAAAGGAAATGAAACCATGAGCAAGTAAAAAGGAAGAAATGTCCATACCTGTTATCACCACATCGCTTAAATTATTTCCAGTAATCAAGCTGAGATATCTCCCACCTGGAAGTTCAATGCCTCGTCCATAGGATGGTAAGGCTTCGACAATCCCCCAATGAGTAAAATCCTGAGAAAGTAGAACATTCAGCACAAGCTGTATCTCACCCATTATGGAAAGGTTCCAGATACATATGTTAAACTAAATACCACCACCTAGAGAAAAGGGGTTGATACTCCAGATAAAAGTATCAAAGTATTGAAAATTTTAGAATAAGCTGGTAAAAGTACTACTTTATGAATGTTACATATATTTTTCTTGAATTTGGGAATGTACAAATGAAATAGTAAAGCGGTGGTCAGCTTGGAATGAGAAAATTGTATATGTTAGAAAGAATACATTGGAAATTCCCCGACTCATTTTCTCGTAGCTTCTTTCCTAGTCAAAATAATCTCCCATATAATATGAAATATTATCTTTCTGATTGTTTATTAATTTGATCCTCGGCCATCAATGATTGATTTCTCTGGTATATATACTTTATAGTTTCAACTAGCACAAAACTTTCCCAATGTTACATGGACTAGGATGTTAGTCTGGCTGCCTATATGTGAACTTCAGGAAACTGGATTTATTAGCATGGGCTGCTGCAGTACGCAAATTGAATAATTTATATTGAAACAAAGGGTACTGGACAGAGGAAAGAAAAAAGTAAAATGCCAGATGCTATCTCTAGAGAACAATAATTGGATTATTGTCTATCTATGATTATCCAGAAAAGAACCAGGTTTAAAATTTTCACCTAAAATTACCCCATGCAGCGAGGGCTTTGGGGGGGGCTGGGGGCAGGAACTGGCTTGTAGTTAAGCATTTCTACTGAAATAACTCAATAAGAACTCCTCTATCTGAATACTTCAATATCAACATATTCATCTTGCTTTTGCATATAAGGACAAGATCATAGGACAGGTGGTGAAACAAGCCACAGTTAGTTCACACCCCTGTTGTTATTCATATTGGTTGTTTTCTGTATGATACTGCACATATAAACATTCGACACCATGTTGCAGCTAGTATACACTAGAGCAAACAGGAAAGACAAAGGATTATGAAATAGGAAATTCAGAATTGTACAGCCAGGAAAACTTGTTGTACTGAAAAATAAACGTGTCAGTTAAATTACAAAAAATATGTAAATACGAGAGATAATTGAGTTGTGATAAAGACCTCAGATCCAAGAATAATGGCTTCCTTTTCTAGAAAGAGTGTAAGGTGGCTGGTAAGGCTGAAGCTTCCAGTAAGCCACCTGCCCGGTGGAACATAGAGCTGAGCACCACCCTTGTCAGCAAAGGACTTAACATAGAAAATGGCATTCTGAAAGGCAACTGTGTTCAGTGCTTTCCCATCTCCAACTGCCCCAAATTCCAAGATAGAAACAGTATGAGGCCTGGGTTTCAAAGGCCCATTAGATTTGCATTGTCCATTATTGTCAGCTCCACACTGTTCAACAGCATGACTTAATACAAGAAGCAAAAGCAGTGGCACCTGAAAAGAAGGGATAACAAAAGAGAAAAGGTTAAGAGCAATGTCAAACATTTGTTCCAACACTTGGCAGTTCCTACTATTCGAAATTCTTCTGCTAATATGTAATGCTCATTTTTCTGATCATTATGAAAGTTTCAGCAATGTGATAAAAAAAAAACTAGTTCCCACAAGCTTCATATCAACAAGATCTTTGTAAAGGGCAGAATGAGTATGCCTTATAATTATACACAAACAACAACATCTAAAACTTAAATGGGCATCAGCAAGCATGTGGCCAGCAGGAATTAATGCTTTTTTAAAGTTAATAAATTAGTCAATATTAAATAATCCAGACAAAGACAAATTTTTAAAGAGCCAAACCAGTAAGTATAGAATTTTATACTGTGATGTGACTAAATAAATAGTAGAATACACAAGTAAAACAAACATTGAAAACTCAATTTGTTGTTAAGCCTGTCATATTGGATACAACTGGAAAGGACAACTAAACTTTGACAGACCAGAGGTATAATGTAAGCTACAGAAAAACATTTTGATTGGAACAAATGGCCGGTTATATATATAAAGTGAAATACTACTCGGTTGAAGAAGAGAAACACTGCATATGCCACAAGTATGAAAGACAGAAAATATATTTATATTAAAAAAATAAAAGAAAATTTTGGCAGGCTTATGTTATTTTATGACTACAAACAGAACCAGCTCAAAGATGGATCCCTGCAGTCCTAGGGATCCGATTCATGACCCAGAGCCCAAGGCCACTGAAAATCACAGTTGTTTTCCATCCAATCTTTGCAATACAGAAATAGAATTGAAGGACTAAGAAGATAAATTCCAGTCCAAACCATTTCACATTCACTGGATAGGACAATGTACACCACTGAACAAAAACCAGAAGAAGAGATAAGATCAAATAAATTTTCACCATAACATTCGAAACAAAATCATAATTCAATTAATTGCAACAGAAAAAACTCACTTCAAAACACCTCGTTACAGACCCATTAATCTATATTGGTGAAAACCAACAAGAAACATCAAACAATCATAATTATGCAAAAAGATACCATCTTTGCCCATCTCAAAGAAGGAATTGAACATAATTATAAAGTCTGAAAATGAAAGATCAAGAAAAACAACAATCTGCAATAAATCAAACAAATCAGAATTGAAAAAAACGTACTTACTAGCCTCTTCAGGATTCTCTTCTCTCTCATTGAAGAAGACCCCGGAAGAGCAAAGAGGAGGAAGGAGAAGAATAAGAAAATGGTGGAGTAATGCAATTAAGGAGTAAATGAAACAATTCAGTCCAAAATAAAAATATAAACGGATGGTAAGAGAAAGCGACAGCTCAAAAATAAAAAATAAAAAGAGTAAAGACAGCTCTTCAATTAAGGTACACTATATAAATATATCATGTTTGGGAAAATAGTACTAATTCAAAATCATAATTTCCCATTAATCATTCATTTTGTGTAGAATCACTTAATCCCTAACGGGCCTTGCCGACAATGAATTAACCCACACATCCATTAGAATCTTAATTGGCATTAATTTACTTCCTCTATTCCATGACTCCATTTACTATTTTTTTCAACTTTTACCAATAATAATGATAAGATATTATAAAATGTTACCCTTTATGTTTCTTTTTAGATAGTGAAATTTGTAATTTTTTTATTTGTTGTTTGTAAATTTCAAGAATTAATTATAATTTTTCTTTTAGTTTAATTAATCAAAATAGTTCTACTTTCAAATAACAATCATTTTTATTAATTAGACAAAGTATTTATTAAATTTATTTCTTAAAATGTCAATTAAAAATAAATCGAGAGAATACAATATAGTTTTTTGATCACATTTTATTCTCATTATTAAATTAAATAGTAAATTTCATGATAAATGTAAAAAATAAAAATAAGAAAAAACTTTAGAAAAGACAGTAATTAAGATGAAGAGAGAGGCTTCATAAAATTTAAAAAATTAAAACAAAATAAGATGTGGAGAGGGGAAGGCGGAATTTTGGGATCATGTGTGTGCATGAGCAGGGAGGAGTCGCATCGCATGTGGTTCACATTGGAGGAGAGGGTGGAGGGCGTAGGACCCACCTCCAATGATATATCGAAAATGCTAGGCTGGCGTGCCAGATCATCAACCCACCACCAAAAGAAAGCCCCTTCCCCAGTTTTAACAACCTTCTTCTCTCCATGTGTTTTCGGCGCTTTATAAATAAAGATGAATTTTTCTATAAATATTATTTTTGAATATTATGGAATAAATTTGATATAATGTTATAGTTGTGGTAATATTTATAAATTTTGCAAAGTATGCAAGTTGTTATAAAATATTCGTTTGGTCTGGAATATTCTTTTGTTAGGGAATATTCGCATAACTACTCAATCATTGGTGGACCCCACAACATTATTATTGGATCGAGAAAAACGACAAAAATATTTTTATAAAAATAACTACGGAGGTGTTACCGTTAAAACTGCTTGAACTACCCGGTGGTAAAGTACAAGAATACGCTGTGGTTGCATAAGAGAAGACACTAAGATTGATTATCGATGCTTACGTGAGAAGTCACTCACCTATGCTCAATTATCACTACAAAGAATTGCCGTGATCATATCTCTTATATTATCGATTCAATTATTGTCACAAGATCATCCGATAATATGTTATAAGATTAAATCAATAATCGAGACGACGTTATAAAAATGATTAATAATTATCAAAGATTAAATACGTGTCGATTATGATTTGTGGTAAGTTTGATTTTTTATGGGGGCTCATATATGTCATCATCTAAGAGTCTCTTCATCAATAAGATTTACCTTACCAATAGTAATTACCCTTGTGAATAGTATTTACCTTCACAATATTAATTACCCTTGAATAGTATTTACCTTCGCAATAGTAATTACCCTCAGTGAATTATTTACCTTCGTCAATAGTAATTACCCCTCGTGAATAGTATTTTACCTTCACAATAGTAATTACCCTCAGGAATAGTATTTACCTTCGTCGTTTACCTTCATTAAGAATTACCCTCAGAATAGTATTTACCTTCGTCCCCTTGTGAATAGTATTTACCTTCGCTAATAAGAATTACCCTTGTAGCTTTACCTTCACACATTTTTACCTTCGTTAATAGTAATTACCTTTACCAGACGTCCGAACCACTTGTCGCTTCACATTACAGCGCCGAACCACTTTTCGCTTCACATTACAAAGGCCAAACCACCATTTTCCACTCCACTTCTTTTCACACTAAGAAAAGCTTAAGCTAGAAATCTTCTATAAATAGAGGCCTAGGGCTTCATTATTTTCACTTAATTCATTCAAGCTTATAGAGAGAAAAGTATAGAGAGAATAAGAGAGAAAGAAGAAGAGTATTTTGTTACTACACCGTCGCAGCAGATTTCAATCTCCTACCAAATGTAAGGGGTGTTATTCTTTCTTATTCATTTAAGAGAACTGTTGTTATTCCATCGCTTATTATTCTCGCTGAATAACTCAGTATAAGTGGTTTACCCCTATACTTGGTGACATTCTTCTATTATTCTCGAACATCCTGCGTCATGTGTTTTTTACACCGACCGGGTTCCGCCTTTTTATTATTCTCTGTTGAACATCCTCGTCACAGGTGTTTTACACCTGACCGGTTCCGCTTTTTTATTATTCTTCTGCTGAACATCCTCGTCGTCATGTGTTTTTACACCGACCGGTTCCGCTTTTTATTATTCTCGCTTGAATATCCTATCTGTGTTTTACACCGGATCGGGTTCCATCTTTATTATTCTCGTTGAACATCCTCGCTTGCAGTGAATTTCACCCGACCGTTTCCGTTATTTATTATTCTCGCTTGAATAACCTCGTCAAGGCCTATCGCATTTACGGTGATTTCTTTTGTTATTCCATTCTTTATTATACCCAAATAAGTTAAAACTTTGACTTCTATACTCCATGAAATTAGTAGAAATATCCTCGATATTTCAAGGCTTTCATCCAAAGATCTTTTCATGGAAATATTCTTCCGATCATTCTTGAATTTTACTCTACAAAACAAAGATCATGTTGATAATTTGACGTTAATAATTCCTGGATAAAATAATTTTTGAACTTGTTTTATCAATTCTTATATCATTGTCATCATCCTCATGTTTATATTTTTTTGAAAGTCATCTCGTGGCCTCAGAAGTATGATGATGGACTTGGTATGATTACGACCAGAGACTATTCTTGTAATCACGACCGTAATGTTACAAATGATGTGATAAAAAAAAATCCTCAGCAGTCAGTAGTGCATCGATGGACGCTTGTTGTTGGTATGATCACGACTATTAATGAATACACAAATATTCTCGCCCGTAGTGCATGAATAATCGTGGTCGTGATACTAAAGAATATCCTCGTCAGTAAAAAGTGTAAGTGATTCATGATGTGGAATATTTATTAAAGTCGAGTCTCAAATTTATAACAAAGGATGAAAACCTTTAAAACCTAAAAGATAGTAGACTTTATTTTCTACTTGACTTTTTAATGGATCAGATATTCCGCCGCAGCTTAAACCGGTTGTCTATCAGATTTTATCGCTTTAACATTATCAAGACTATTGATAATTTATTCTCGCATTATCTTAGTCATATATTATTTCATCGGGCTAGTTGAGCTCACCCTTTTTTTCACCGTTTCTCTTCGTGAAATGATAATATAGCCGGGACGAGCCTGGGAAACGAGTGATGGTCCCCAAGATAAGATTAGTAGTCCTCACTATTCTCGTGAAATAGTGTGATAATAATCAGAATGAGGACTTTTTTTCGAGTTTGTATAATATCTAGTAGATTTATATTTGTATTTAAACTCACGCTTTATGTCGATTGTATACCTACGCTTATGTTAATAAGTTGTATTTAAATTGCACTACGTAAGTGGCGACCCAAGATGGGTGATGTATACCTAATTTTGGGGCGCCACAACTTGGTATCAAAGCTTAGGATACGATCCTCGCTAAGATGTGAGAATAGTACTAGAGAGGGGAGAGACGGGAATACCTTCGCTAGTATGACCTACCTAAGTTTATGTGCTATTTTATCGGTTGGTCGTAAGATAGGATAATTTGTTACACGTCAATTAACCTTTTGTTTTGTGGCAAGATTCAAAAATGACATCCGAGAATGTTGAGAATAAAGAATGGAGCGCAGCGATCGCTGATTCACCACATATCAATAATCGTGATAATGTGCATCGTGAAGGCGATAATCCTCATGCAAACAACAACACCGACTAAAATGATGAAAATGATCAAATGTTCGTGAGGCTTTATGCAATTTATGCAACAAAGAAAGCGAGAGCGACTCTCGCCCAAAACGTAGGTGGAAACACGAAAACTCTCAAGCCACACCGCTAAACAATTTAAGGAGCCGGGACCACCGGAGTTTAAGGAGAGCCAAAACCACTTCTTCGGAAGCATGGATAAAGCAGATTACCAAGATATTTGATGTCTTGGGATGCTCCGAGAGCAAAAGGTTCCTTTCACGCTTTTATGTCATGCGCGAGAGGCGGACATCGGGGGAATCCAGAAACGACTCAACCAAATTGCATCAAGATATCTTGGGAGAAGTTCCAGAGTCGTTCAACGACAAATACTTTCCTCGAAAGTATTCGCCATACGGCGAGGAGGTGGAGTTTATCAAGTCGAACAAAACAATACGACCGTGTCGCAACACGAGGCAAAATTTTGAGTTATCACTATTTAGGCCCCACTCGGTGGATAATGAAGAGAGAATGGCGCTAATGTTTTTAAGAGGTTTGAAGTCGAGATACGCCAACATCTTATTTCTCATAAACCGTGTTTGTATTCGGATGTTGTAAATAGGGCTCGCTTAGTGGAGCGCGATAATGAGTCAACGCAACTAAAAGAGAGCAAAATTTAAAAAAATTATAATACCAAATGAGAGTAGTCATCGAAAGCGTTGACAACAAGCGTGAGGGAATCAATGTGCCAGATATGGTAACCACTTCTGGTGGTAATCGTACAAAACAATAAGAATGGACATTTCAAGAAAAGGAGATTCAACAATGATGGAAAGACGCCAAGACCAAAGACCCATTGTTAAGGAAGGAGAAAGACCACCTATCATATGCTTCAAATGCGAGGAGAGGGACACATCACCCAAAATCAAGGCCATGCCATTCCAAAAGCATGTTATAATTGTGGAAGAGAAGGTCACTTAGCTCGATTTTGTCATCATCAAGACAAATTCAAATTTAGGATGGAGGCACCAAAGGCCATCCCGTAAAATTCAAAACCCAGAAGTGTGCAGGGAGAGCATTTGTCAGTGACCTCCCAAAGAGCAAGGAACCGAATGAGGTCATCACGGTAAGCTTATCATAAACTCTAATGAAGTCTATACTTTATTTGATACCGGCTTCTACCCATTCTTTTATTTCTCCTACTTGCGCCATCGATTAAATTTGACTCGAGAGAAATTAGACTTTCGACTTATCTCGTGGAAACTCCGCTTGGGAGAAACCTTCATTACATCCACTCGCTTATAAGTCTTGTTTGGTTCAAATCGGCACTTCACATTACCCGTCGATCTTATTTCATTAAAAATACTTGATTTGACGTGATTCTAGGGATTGATCGTTAACTACTTATCATGCAAAATTGATTGTTTTCGTAAGGTTGTTAGCTTTCATATTCCTAATCAACCTATTATGCTAATTCAAACGACCAAACCATTAAAATCAATCACTACTATCTCAAGCCATAAAGCTATTCGCTTATCAAAAACTGATGTCAAGCTTTCTTAGCTCATGTCACACATGATTTAAATAAAAATACGCCGCTTTTAAACGATATTCCTATTGTTAATAAATTTCCGACGATTCCCCAAGAACTTCCCGCCTACCCCGTAGCGTGAAATTAAATTTTGTATCGACCTTGAACCCCAGACAAAACCTATTTCCAAAGCCCCATATCGAATGGCTCTTATCAACTTCGTGAGTTAAAGACCCAACCGCAGGAATTGTTAGACATCGGCTTTATTCGTCCTAGTACTTCTCCTCGGGGTGCTCCCTGCTCTATTCGTGAAGAAGAAAGATGGGAGTATGCGACTTTGTATTGATTATCTGAGTCAATCACGTCACCATCAAAAATAGGTATCCATTGCCACGATTGATGACCTGTTTGACCAACCAGTAAGGAGCCAAATTCTTTTCAAAGATCGATCTTCGCTCCGGATATCACCAATCAAGATTAGAACCACCGACATTCCAAAGACTTTCCGTAACTCCTAAGACGGGCATTATGAATTCCTAGTCATGTCCTTTGATCGACTAATGCCCCGCCGCCTTTCATGGATATGATGAACCGAGTATTCAAGGAATATTTAGATCACTTTGTGGTCGCCTTTATCGATGACATCCTTATTTATTCCAAAAGCCGTGAAGATCATGAGCAACACTTGAGGTCGACACTCCAAAAGCTTCGTGAATATAAGCTTTATGCCAGTCAAGAAATGCGAGTTCGTCAAGAAGTAGCATTCCTTGGGCACGGGTATCAAGTCATGGAATATCCGCTGACCCAAAGAAAGATCAAGCTATTCAAAGTCGGGAACAACCTAAATCAAAGGACCAAGTACGAGCTTTCTTGCTTAAATTGGTTATTATCGGAGATTCGTGGAAGGATTTTCTCGAATCGCTATTCCATCGACTCAAATTGACTTTGAAAGATACAAAGTTCTATTGAGCGAAGAATGTGAGAAGAGTTTTCAAGAACTCAAGAGGAGACTTATTTCAAAGACTGCTCGACAATACCATCCGCCTCGAGGATTTGTCATCTACAAAGGATGCTTCTAGCAAAGGGTCGGGATGTGTTCTTATGCAACATGGAAAAGTTATAGCCTTATGCCTCATGACAACTCAAAGAATATGAGAGGAATTATCCTACTCATGATCTAGAGTCAAGTACCGTTGTCTTCAGCACTTAAAATTTGGAGGCATTACTTGTATGGGGAGAAAGTGGAGATCTTTACGGATCATAAAAGCCTCAAATATTTCTTCACTCAAAAGGAACTCAACACGCGACAACGACGCTGGGCTTGAATCATGAAAGATTATGATCATACCATCCAATACCATCCCGAAAAAGTTTAACGTGGTAGCCGACGATCGAGTAGAAAAATCATATGCAAGTACGAAAGCGATATTGTCAACGCAAAGGCCCATTTTGTGTGACTTGCAAAGGATGGAGATAGAATTAAAGACTCTGTGACGATGTGATGATAGCGAGTATACGAAAGAGAACCGACTTTTAATCGATAAAGTTAAAGTCGCTTGCTACGCACTGAGCCGATGCGCGATGAGGAAGAAAGTGCAAGAAGGTGCTACGCCAAGCAAGAATCGATGAAGAAGGAATACTTCGAGTCAACTCCGCACTTTGTGTTCCTAACGACCTCGATTTAAAGTATAATATCATGATGGAGGCGCACAACACACACCATTTGCAATCCATCTCGGGAGTACCAAAATGTATCATGATATTCGCCATACATTTTGGTGGAGCAATACGAAGAGAGATATAGCGCCGCTTATCTCAAGGTGTCTAACTTGTCAACGAAGTTAAAGCGAGCATCAAGTACCAAAAGGTCCATCAGAACCACTTGAAATTCCGTAATGGAAGTGGGAGCACATTACCATGGATTTCAAGCACGGGCCTTCCTAAGGTTTCTCAAGGCATCGATGCGATTTGGGTCATTGTTGATAGATCGACCAAGTCCGCTTCATTTCTTACCGATACGAGAAACTTATACACTTGAACGCCTTCGCTCAGATGTACATAAACGAGATTGTAAAGATCGCATGGTATGCCAGATCCATAGTTTCCGATCGAGACCCAAGATTCACTTCACGATTTTGGGTTAGTTTGCAAAAAGCTATGGGCACAGACTTACGATTTAGCTCTCTAAGATATCATCCTCGCATTTTACGGACAATGGAGAGGACTATTCAAACTCTTGAAGATCTATTAAGACTCGTGGTCCTTGATTTCAAGGGAGTCAGACAAGTTCTTACCATCGGTGGAGTTTTCCTACAACAACAGCTTATCAAGCAAGTATCGGCATGGCTCCATTCAAGCATCAGATGGAAGAAAGTGTCGCTCTCCAAAGATGTCGGGATGAGGTGGGTGAAGCAACGTTGTTGGGACCGAGTTGGTACGTACGATTACTTTAAAAGATTCAAACGATCCGACAACGATAAAAAAACCTCACAAAATCGATAAAAGAGTTATGCCGATCTTCATCGAAAGGACGGGAATTCGATATAGAGATCATGTGTTGTTAAGAGTCGCTCCATGGAAAGGAGTTACAAGATTTGGAAAGAGAGGAAAACTTAATCCTCGATTCATCTGGCCCATTTTAATCCTCGATCGAGTAGGAACTGTGGCCTATAGACTCGCTTTTACCGCCAAATATGTCTCGTGTTCATAACGCTTTTCACATATCTATGTTACGTAAATATGTGAAAGACCCGAACCATATTATCGAAGTTAGAACCGATTTAAATAATGGAAGATTTGACGTATTTAAGAGGTTCCCTGCTCAAATTTTGATAAGAAAGAACATATTCTACGCCCCAAGGTTATACCTCAAGTCAAAGTTTTATGGAGGAACCACGATGTTGAGAAATGACTTGGGAGTTAGAATCAAATGAAATCAAGGTATCCTTACCTCTTCGACATACCAGTATCGCACTTCTAATTTCGAGGGCTAAATTTCATAAGAAGGGAGGTTGTAAGACCCCAAATTTTATAAATAAAGATGAATTTTTCTATAAATATTATTTTTGAATATTATGGAATAAATTTGATATAATGTTATAGTTGTGGGTAATATTTATAAATTTTGCAAAGTATGCAAGTTGTTATAAAATATTCGTTTGGTCTGGGAATATTCTTTTGTTAGGAATATTCGTATAACGGCTCAATCATCAGTGGACCCCACAACATAATTATTGTTTGATCGAGAAAACGACAAAAATATTTTTTTAAAAATAACTACGAGGTGTTACCGTTAAAACTGTTGAACTACCCTAAGGGTAAAAGTACAAGAATACGCTGTGGGTCGCATAAGAGACACTCAGATTGATTATCGATGCTTACGTGAGAAGTCACTCACCACGCTCAATTATCACTACAAAGAATTGTCGTGATCATATCTCTTATATTATTGATTCAATTATTGTCAAAGATCATCTCAGATAATATGTTATAAGATTAAATCAATAATTGAGACGACAAGTTATAAATGATTAATAATTATTGAAAGATTAAATATGTGTTATGAAAAAAAAATTTGTGGTAAGTTTGATTATTTTATGGGGGCCTATATGTCATCATCTAAGAGTCTCTTCATCAATAGTATTTACATAGTAATTACCCTTGTGAATAGTATTTACCTTCAGTGAATAGTATTTACCTTCACACATAGTAATTACCCTTGTGAATAGTATTTACCTTCACAATAGTAATTACCTTGTGAATAGTATTTATTTACCTTCGCCAATAATTTACCAATAATAGTATTTACCTTCACCTTCAATAATAGTAATTACCTTTGAATAGTATTTACCTTCACAATAGTAATTACCCTTGTGAATAGTATTTACCTTCGTCGATAGTAATTACCCTTGTGAATTATTTACCTTCGTCAATAAGTAATTACCCTCATGAATAGTATTTACCTTCGCCAATAGTATTTACCTTCGCTAATAGTAATTACCTTTACCGTACGTCGAACCACTTGTCGCTTCACATTACAAAAGGCCGAACCACTTGTCGCTTCACATTATTAAAAGGCCAAACCAAATAAGTCCAAGCCACTCGCTTTTCACACTAAGAAAAAGCTAGAAATCTTCTATAAATAGAGGCCTAGGGCTTCATTATTTTTCACTTAATTCATTCAAGCTATAGAGAGAGAAAGTATAGAGAGAATAAGAGAAAGAAGAAGAAGAGTATTTTGTTACTACACCGCCAGCAAAGATTCAATCTCCTACCAAATGTAAGGGGTGTTATTCTTTCTTATTCACGAAGAGAACTGCTGTTATTCCATCGCTTATTATTCTCGCTGAATAACCTCGATAAGTGGTTTACCCTATACTTGGTGACATTCTTCTATTATTCTGCTGAACATCCTCGTCAGTGTTTTACACCTTTACCGGGTTCCGCTTTTTATTATTCTCGTTGAACATCCTGTCATGTGTTTTACACCGACCGGGTTCCGCTTTTTTATTATTCTCGCTGAACATCCTCGCTCATGTGTTTTTACACCGACCGGTTCCGCTTTTTATTATTCTCGCTTGAATATCCTATCTCGTGTTTTTACACCGGATCCGGTTCCATCTTTATTATTCTGTTGGAACATCCTCGCTTGCAAGGTGAATTTCACCGACCGGTTCCGTTATTTATTATTCTCGCTGAATAACTCGCGTCTGCAAGCGGGCTCATCGCATGCACGGTGATTTCTTTTGTTATTCCATTCTTTATTATACCCAAATTGGTTAAAACTTTGACTTCTATACTCCATGAAATTAGTAGAATATCCTCGATATTTGCGTTTCATCCAAAGATCTTTTCATGGAAATATTCTTCCGATCATTCTTGAATTTTACTCTACAAAACAAAGATTATGTTGATAATTTGGACGTTAATAATTCCCGGATAAAATAATTCTTGAACTTGTTTTATCAATTCTTATATCATTGTCATCATCCTCATGTTTATATTTTTTTGAAAGTCATCTGGCCTCAGTAGTGCATAGATGGACTTGGTATGATTATGACCAGAGACTATTCTTGTAATCACGACCGTAATGTTACAAATGATGTGATAAAAATCCTCAAAGCGGTCAGTAGTGCATTGATGGATGACGCTTGTTGGCATGATCATGACTATTAATGAATACACAAATATTCTCGCCCGTAGTGCATGAATAATTGTGGTCGTGATACTAAAGAATATCCTCGGCAGTAGTGTGGGGTGATTCGATGATGTGGAATATTTATTAAAGTCGAGTCTCAAATTAACAAAGATGATGAAAACTTTTTAAACCTAAAAGATAGTAGACTTTATTTTCTACTTGACTTTTTTAATGGATCAGATATTCACCGCAGCTTAAACCGGTTGTTCATTGTATTTTATCGCTTAACATTATCAAGACTATTGATAATTTATTCTCGCATTATCTTAGTCATAATATTTCTTCGGGCTAGTTGAGCTCACCCTTTCTTTCACCGTTTCTTCAGAAATGATAATATAGCCGACGGAGCGAGTGGGGAACGAGTGATGGTCCTCAAGATAAGATTAGTAGTCCTCACTATTCGTAAAATAGTGTGATAATAATCAGAATGAGGACTTTTTGTTTGAGTTTGTATAATATCTAGTAGATTTATATTTGTATTTAAACTCACGCTTTATGTCGTATTGCATACACTACGCTTATGTTAATAAGTTGTATTTAAATTCGCATACTACGTAGTGGCGACTCAAGATGGGTGATGTATACCTAATTTTGGGGGCGATTGTTTTATTTTTATGCCCTTATAATAAATATTCAACCATTACTCTTTTTTTGAAAAAACAACATTCAATGTCATTATTTTTATCACCATATTTAATGTTGTTGTATTCTCTTTGGTTAAAGTTCTATGGTTGTGAATTTTAACACGTCAATCAATGATGTTGAGAGTTCCAGTGTAACAAGTAAAGAGTAATTAACTTATTCATTAATTCCATATTAATGGGTATATGTAAGACCCCGAAATTTTTTTTAAATAAAAAGGAATTTCCTTTATTTATTATTTTGAAATAGTAAGGGTTGATTTGATTAATGTGGATAGTTAAGGGTTAAATACGCAAATATTTCAAAATAAGCAAGTGGTTATAAAATATTCATTTTTGCTGGGGAATATTCGTTTTGGTCGTGGAATATTCAGATCTTTTCGGAATATTCGACGACTGGTAAGCGACCATGTGTGGGCCCCATAACTGAAAGAGATTGGATGAGGAAAACGACAAATATAAGTTGTTTAAAAATAACGGCGTAATTATTACCAATTAATCTTCATGGAATACCCATGGTTAAAACACACTAATACGCGTTGTTGAGCAAGAAGACTGCGGTATTGCATCAATTATTGATTCTTACGTAAGAAGGCACTTACTAATAATTGTTACAGAATTACTTGCTCAATATTTTATTTTATTGATTCAATAATTGTCTGCGTTGGTATTTTATATTATTCTTTGTTTTCAATAATTGTCATCGCACAAGATTTCCCATTATCGCATCAATAATTCATATTATTTGAATAATATTATTAGATAACATTATTGGCAATGTCTAGAAAGTTCTGTCTAAGGAGAGGTTTGGTCACCTAATTGCGCGCCAGTAAGGAGAGATCCTTATTGGAAAGCCCCCTCTTTCCTGAAACAACTTTCGTCATTATAAATGTGATTCTGTAATATTATTTGTGAATAATTAATTATTGATTCATATGATAAGGAAATATTTATTTTATATGAATATAAATGATGGATTTATTTATGTGGTTATTAATGAAGGAATTAATGCTGAGATGTTTTATTTGTATTTTGTCGGATTGGAGGTATTAAAAGATCAAATTGGTGTTATTACAGCTTTATTGTGTGAGTTATAATATTTAATCCGACCGTTGGATCGTTGTAATTTTTGGATATGTTATACATATATAAGTTGAGTATATGTCCACAAATTTTGAACCGTTAAAAATGAGCGTATAATTTATTATGAATTTTAAGAGGTGACTGATTCAGAAATTAGGTTATAAATGATTTTGGTGGAAAATTCTAGAATTGGTGGGCCCCACTTTTGGTTGGTGAGAAATGTGCTCAATTGAATTTTCAAATGTGGTGGGTGGGAATAGTAGCAGGTAAAGCCATCAGGTTGCAGGTTAAGTCTGCTTCGGCGTGTTAACATTTTCCTATAAATAGAAATTTAAGTTAAATTGAAAATCACACCGTAAACAAAGTTTTCTCTTTTCTCTCTATATTATCGAGAGCGTATTTTGTGAGTATTTAGATACTTTGAGAGTTGTTGTTCAAGATAAGTTTCATTCAAAGATCACTTCCGACCTTTCCTTCCAAGTCTCGATTCTTTGAGGTAAGGGATATTATTTTTTTCGTAATGATATTATTTCTTCAATATCATTATCTTTGAAATGTTGATCTGAAGTTTTTATCAAATTTGGAACTTTTTCATGCTCTGTCGAGTTACTATTCATGAGTTACTATTCACGAGTTACTATTCATGAGTTACTATTCACGAGTACTATTCATGGTTGTGAAGATGTTTTTGTGGAATTTCTATCTTTTGGTGTCGGAGTTACTATTCACGATACTCGGACTTATTCACGATATCTGACCTATTCAATCGAAAAATAAAATTTCTTCTTTTCGTCAAAATATCTATTCGGATACTAGCTTTGATTGTATCCATGTTTTGATTATTCTTGAATTTTACACCACTATGATTATTTTTGGGTATTGTTGGACATGGATAAAACAAAGTACGAATCCTTAATCCTTAATCCTTGTCATTTTGTTTCACCGGATTCGTTTCTTTAAAAATATTTTTCATCATCCTCGGTCTTAAATGATGATATTATTGAATATCTTTGGCTTGTAGAAAGGCAGAAGATGAATGATTTCTGAAGAATATCTTTGGCTGTAGAGTGCAAAGATGAAACAGTGTTTAAATGAATACGACCGATCGATGAATATCTTTGGCCTTTAGTGCAAAAGATGAACAGTGTTGAGATGAACATAATGACCGATTGATGAATATCTTTGGCCTTAGTGTGCAAAAGATGAATATTTGATTTGAGATGAATATTGATTGATGTTACAGGGATAAAATATTGATGATGGACCGTTAAATTCATAGATTATAGTAGATTTCATTCTCTACGTAACTCTTCTATGAATTATTATTTCACCGCTGAATATTGATCCGAAACTTGTTGTCTATTGTATTCTATCGATTTTTCCTCGTTGGAGACTAACGATAATTTGTTGTATATTATCTTAGTCATAGTATTCTTTACCGGCTAGTTGAGCTCACCCTTTTCCTTGTTGTTCCATTTTTCTTCTCGTGAGGCGAGAATGTAATGAAAGTACTAGTGGGGTATGGAATGAAGGTTCTAGAGAGAGTTGTTTAGTAGTCCTCACCATTTTTGTAAAATAATGTATCAATAATCATGATGGGGATTTATTTGCGTGTGGATATTGTCTGAAGACAATATTATATTTAAACTCACAAATATATATTGTCGTATTTCACACGATATTTGTATTATTGAAGTTGTAGTTTGCTTCTTGTACCATGTATTTGGCGACTCGTAATGGGTGTTGTGTATACCTATTTTGGGGCGTCGCCATATTGGTATCGTAGCTATAAGTAAATAGCCCCAGCCTCTCTCGCCGTGACTTCTGTTGATGGGGATGCACCGGAAGCCGACACTCTCCGTAGGGGGCGCCTGCTTCTGCGGGTGGCAAACGATAGTACCATGCGAGGTCTTGACACAAGTTGGTGTCCAGAGTTACAGTTGGTATCGAGCTTAGGGATATGATCTCCATGGAGATCGGGAATAGAACTAGGAGGGAGACGAGTAAAACCTTCGCTAGTGTGTCCTACCTAAGCTTATTTGTTGGTTGGTCATAATATAGGGTATTATGTGATTTGTTAATTTATTTAATTAACCCTTGTTTTATAATAATTTTTAAGAATGGGCTGCTTGAGAACGTTAACAATGGAGTGAATGAGATCGTGGAGACACCTCTAATCGCCAACCGTGATAATGTGATGTCGGTGAAGAAGGAATTAGAGATATCCATGTGGTGAGTGAAGAATTGATAGTTAACAGACCTTTAGATAATCGCAGAGGTAACAAATGTGAGAGTGAGGAAGAAGAGGAAGAAGAGGTACCAAGAGAGTTTATTAGAGGTATTTTATGATCAAAATGTAGAATTGCAAAATCGTATTCATGAGTTAGAAGAAGCAGTCAAGAATTGCGAGGCGAAAAATGTGGAGCAAAAGGATGCAACGATTCAAGCTTGTGTTACCCGATATGTGATGTTTGAACAGAAGCACTCTTTGGCAGAGTATAAGATGATAAAGCTGGAATCTGAGCTGAAAGAAGAAATAACTAAACGAGTGAGAATGAGTGATGCATGGGTAAAAGCCGCACGACGCGTTGATATTATGGAAAGAGATGTCCAATCTAAAAGAGAAGATTTAACGATGACGGGAAGACGTCGGCAGCAGCATCAGCACCATCAACAAATTCTAGGGGAAGAGAACGATCGCCAGTTAGATGCTACAGATGTGGAGAGGAGGGACATATAAGGTCAAACTGTTCAAAGCCTTCCAAGGTATGCTATAATTGTGGAAAAGAAGGACATATCGCTCGAGATTGTACGATATCGAAACCCAGTTCCAGCGAGAATGGTGACTCAAAAGGATGTCCCAAAAAGTCAAAGTCAACGGTTCTTGGAAGAGCGTTTGTCGTGACCAAATCAAAATCTGCGAGAACCCGAACGGTTTAGACGGGTTAGTTAATTATAAATTCTTGAAGTATATACCTTACTAGATATTGGTTCTACCCATTCTTTTATCTCTCTTTACTTGCGCCAACGTTTGAACTTGACTACGGAGAAATTAAACTTTGACTGTCTGGGAGACTCCATTAGAGAAACTTTCATTACATCCGTTGTTTAAAAATCTTGCTTGATTCAAGTTGGCACTATCACATTACACGTTAACCTTATTTCTATAGAGATATTTGCTTTTGATGTGATTTTAAGGTTAACTACTCATCATGCCAAATTGATTGCTTTTGTAAGGTTGTTAGTTTTCATATTCCTAAGCAACTCGTTATTCAATTCAAGCAATCAAACCATTGTAGTCAAACATTTTCATATCAAGCCATGAAGTCATTCGCTTTATTACGGATGTCAAGTTTTCTTAGTCCATGTTATGGATTTGAATAAAGACACGCCGATTTGAATAATATTCCTGTTGTTATTGATTTTTCCCGATATATTTCTGAAGAATTTCTTGGTTTACTCCCAAAACTCGATATTAAATATTGTATCGACTTTGAACCCTAGACAAAACTCATTTCTAAAATCTCATATCGAATGGCTCTATTGAACTTGTGAGTTAAAAATTCAACTATAAATTTGGTACCGAGCCTTTATCTGGTGACTTCCTTTGTGGAATTTACCTAAGCCGGACTCTCTATAGGGGGACGCCATATTAGATGCGATAAGAATCGATAGGTGTCATTGTGACGTCTATCCAAGATTGGGATATGAGTCACGGTTGAGAGCAACCTAAATCGATGTCGAAATACGTAGCTTTCAGGCTTAGTTGGTTATTATCGGAGATTCGTTGAAGGATATTCTCGAATCGCTATTCCATTATCGCAATTGACTCGTAGAGATACAAAATTCGAATGGAGCAAGGAATGTGGGAAGAGCTTCAAGAACTCAAGAGGAGACTCATTTCAGGGACATGTTACGACCATGCCATCCTGGAAAAGCGAACGTGATAGGTGACGTGTTGAGTAGAAGATCGTATATAATCTGAAAGTACGATATTGTCAAAGACTAATTTCAGATAATTTACAAATAATAGAGATGGAGATGAAAACTCTAGGTACCCACGTGATGATATACGAGTATAATCGACTTTTAATCGATAAAGTTAAAGTCGCTTTCGAGCCACCGAATCCGGAAATGATGCGTATGAAGAAGAAAGTCTGAGAAGGAGCTATTCCTAAGCGAGAATTGATGAAGAAGGAATACTTGAGTCCACTCTGACTTTGTGTTCCTAACGACTCGATTTGAAGTACAAGATTATGATGGAGGCACACAATACACCATTTGCAATCCATCCTCGGAAGTACTAAAATGTATCGTGATCTTCTACATACATTTTGGTGGAACAATATGAAGAGAGAGATTGCAAAGTTTATCTCGATGTGTTTAACTTGCTAACGTGTAAAGGCGAAGCATCTAGTACCTAAGGGTCCGTTGCAACCACTTGAGATTCCGAAATGGAAGTGGGAACATATTACCATGGATTTCGTTTACGGGTCTTCCTACGGTTTCTCAAGGCATCAATGCTATTTGGGTTATTGTTGATAGATTAACCAAGTCTGCTCATTTCTTGCCGATCACGGAGACTTATTCACTTGAACGTCTTGCTTTAGTATATACGTGAATGAGATTGTGAGGTTGCATGGCATGCTCTGTATCCATAGTTTGGGATCGTGACCCAAGATTCACTTCAAGATTTTGGGTTAGCTTGCAAAAAGCTATGGGCACGGATTTGCGATTTAGTTCGCATACCATCCCCAAACGGACGGACAATCGTAGAGGACTATTCAAACTCTTGAAGATATATCAAGACTACGTGTCCTGAACTTCAAGGGCAGTTGGGATAAGTATTTACCATTGGTGGAATTCTCCTACAACAACAGTTATCAGGCAAGTATAGGTGTGGCTCCATTCGAAGCATTATATGGACGAAAATGTCGTTCTCCAATATGTTGGGATGAGGTGGGTGAAGCAACATTGTTGGGACCCGAGTTAAGACGATATGACTACCGAAAAGATCCAAATGATTCGACAACGATACAAACCAAGACAAGATCGACAAAAGAGTTATGCGGATCTTCATCGAAAGGACGTGGAATTTAGTGTAGGATCATGTATTATTGCGAGTTGCTCCATGGAAGGGAGTTACAAGATTTGGGAAGAGAGGAAAGCTCAATCCACGATTTATTGGTCCATTTCAAATTCTTGACCGAGTAGGAAATGTAGCCTATAGACTTGCGTTACCTCCAAGTATGTCTCGTGTTCATAATGTGTTTCATATATCGGTGCTTCAGTAAATATGTGAAAGACCCGAACCACGTTATAGAGTTAGAACCGACAAGATAGCCAAGACTTAACGTGTGAGGAGGTACTGTCAAGATCTTGGATAGGAAGGAGCATGTCCTACGCCAAGAAAGGTCATACCACAAGTTAAAGTTTTGTGGAGGAATCATGCTATAGAGGAAATGACACGGGAATTGAAACGGAAATGAAAGCGAGGTATCCTCACCTTTTGAAACACACAGTATGCGTCGTCAATTTCGAGGACGAAATTTCATAAGGAGGGAGGTTGTAAGACCGAAATTTTTTTAAATAAAAAGGAATTTCCTTTATTTATTATTTTGAAATAGTAAGGGTTGATTTGATTAATGTGGATAGTTAAGGGTTAAATACGCAAATATTTCAAAATAAGCAAGTGGTTATAAAATATTCATTTTGTCGGGGAATATTCGTTTTGGTCGTGGAATATTAAATGCTCGTCGGGGAATATTCGTATTTGACGGCCAGCAAAATGTATGTGGGCCCCATAACGGAAAGCGATTGGATGAGAAAACGACAAATATAAGTTGTTTAAAAATAACGGCGTAATTATTACCGCTTATCTTTGTTGGAATACCCGGTGGTTAAAACACACTAATACTGGCGTTGTTGAGCAAGAAGACACCTGTATTGCATCAATTATTGATTCTTACGTAAGAAGGCACTACTCGATAATTGTTACGATGAATTACTGCTCAATATTTTATTTTATTGATTCAATAATTGCTTGCGTTGGTATTTTATATTATTGTTGTTTCAATAATTGTCATCGCATACAAGATTTCCCATTATCGGATCAATAATTCATATTATTTGAATAATATTATTAGATAACATTATTGGCAATGTCTAGAAAGTTCTGCTCTAAGGAGAGGTTTGGTCACCTAATTGCGGCCAATGAGAGAGATCCTTATTGAAAGCCCCTCTTTCCGGGAACGGCTGGGTTGTCATAAATGTGATTACAGTAATATTATTTGTGAATAATTAATTATTGATTCATATGATAAGGAAATATTTATTTTATATGAATATAAATGATGGATTTATTTATGTGGTTATTAATGAAGGAATTAATCTTTGAGATGTTTTATTTGTATTTTATCGGATTGGAGGTATTAAAAGATCAAATCGGTGTTATTACGACTTTATTGTGTGAGTTATAATATTTAATCCGTAGTTGGATCGTTGTAATTTTTGGATATGTTATACATATATAAGTTGAGTATATGTCCACAAATTTTGAACCGTTAAAAATGAGCGTATAATTTATTATGAATTTTAAGAGGTGACCGATTCGTAAATTAGGTTATAAATGATTTTGGTGGAAAATTCTAGAATTGGTGGGCCCCACTTTTGGTTGGTGAGAAATGTGCTCAATTGAATTTTCAAATGTGGTGGGTGGGAATAAGCGAGTAAAGCCATCGTGGTTGGAGTTAAGTGCAACTTGCGTCTTAACATTTTCCTATAAATAGAGGGCTAAGTTAGAATTGAAAATCACACCGTAAACAAAGTTTCTCTTTCTCTCTCTATATTATTGAGCGTATTTTGTGAGTATTTAGATACTTTGAGAGTTGTTGTTCAATTACAAGTTTCATTCAAATCACTTCCGACCTTTCCTCCGGCATCTTGATTCTTTGAGGTAAGGGATATTATTTTTTCGTAATGATATTATTTCTTCAATATCATTATCTTTGAAATGTTGATCCGAAGTTTTTATCAAATTTGGAACTTTTTCATGTCTGGAGTTACTATTCATGAGTTACTATTCACGAGTTACTATTCATGAGTTACTATTCACGCGAGTACTATTCATGAAGCGTGAAGATGTTTTTGTGGAATTTCTATCTTTTGGTGTCTGAGTTACTTATTCACGATACTAAGACTATTCACGATATCTGCACTATTCAATAGAAAAATAAAATTTCTTCTTTTCGTCCAAAATATCTATTCGGATACTAGCTTTGATTGTATCCATGTTTTGATTATTCTTGAATTTTACACCACTATGATTATTTTTGAGGTATTGTTGGACATGGATAAAACAAAGTACTAATCCTTAATCCTTAATCCTTGTCATTTTGTTTCACCGGATTCGTTCTTTAAAATATATTTTCATCATCCTCGGTCTTAAATGATGATATTATTGAATATCTTTGGCTTGTAGTGCAAAGATGAATGATTTCGAAGAATATCTTTGGCTCGTAGTGCAAAGATGAGCAGTGTTTAAATGAACATGGACCGATGATGAATATCTTTGGCCTTTAGTGCAAAGATGAACAGTGTTGAGATGAACATGGATCGATTGATGAATATCTTTGGCACAGTAGTGCAAAGATGAATATTTGATTTGAGATGAATATTGATTGATGTTACGGGGATAAAATATTGATGATGGACGTTAAATTCATAGATTATAGTAGATTTCATTCTCTACGTAACTCTTCTATGAATTATTATTTCCATTGCGAATATTGATCTGAAACTTGTTGTACATTGTATTCTATCGATTTTTTTCCTGTTGGAGACTAACGATAATTTGTTGTATATTATCTTAGTCATAGTATTCTTTATTTGGGCTAGTTGAGCTCACCCTTTTCCTTTGTTGTTCCATTTTTCTTCTCGTGGAGGCGAGAATGTAGCGAATCTTAGTCGGGGTATGGAATGAAGGTTCTAGAGAGTTGTTTAGTAGTCCTCACCATTTTGTAAAATAATGTATCAATAATCATGATGGGGATTTATTTGCGTGTGGATATTGTCTAAAGACAATATTATATTTAAACTCATTATATATATTGTCAGTATTTCACACGACATTTGTATTATTGAAGTTGTAGTTTGCTTCTTGTACCATGTATTTGGCGACTCGAAATGGGTGTTGTGTATACCTATTTTGGGGGCGCGTCAAAGATATGTGAAAAATTTATGTTAAAATTACCACTTAAACTAATTTTCTTAAACTATGTGCCAAAAGAAATCAGTTTATAACTAATAGGACGGAGGGAGTAGTATTTATTTTATTTATCTTGGCCACATTCACACACACACACACACATATATATATATATATATATATATATATATATATATATATATATATATATGCGTTAGAGGCGTAATTGTAAATGTGAACTAACCAATCACAATCACATGCCCGGATTGATTCCGTGACAAATTAGGTTGGTTTAATTTCATACTTCACTTCACCCAAATAAGAGATTGATGGAGATCGGAGTGGCACCAATCTAATGTTTTCAAACTCGGACCGGATCGGACCGTCGGTTGAACCGGAAAAAATCGAACCCGGTTCACTCAATGGTCCGGTTTGGACCACTAAACTACTTCTGCTCAAAAATGGTTCAGAATCGGTGAACCGGCGGTTGAACCGGTTGACCCAGTGAACCAGTGACCGGTTCTCTCCTTAAAGATTAAAAAAATATATATATTACGGATTTTATTTTATTTTAGTAATTTAGTTGAGACTTTGTTTGGTATTTTACATTTTTTTGCATTCATTTAATCAAACACTTGAACTTGTGGTTGAATTTCGGAATTTGAATGTATCTTAGAGATGTTTAGTTTTTTTTTTTTGTAGATAAATTGATTAATTTTACATATTTACTAAATATTATATACAATATATAATAATAATTAATATAATTAATTATTTATTATTTATTACATATTAATAGCGTCATTTGGGTAATAGCTTGATTCACCTATTTGGTTGGAATGAATTCATCCACCCAATAACTTTTTTATTTCGATGACCGGTCCAGATTTAAAAACCTTGTCACCAATCATTCATATGCCCAAAAACCGCATCTTCCATTTCTGATTTATAATTCGTGGCCGCCTCCAAATTATACTTGTAAAAAAAAATAGATTTTCCCACTAACTTTATCACTATTGATTGCTGTATAAATTAATTTGATATAAAAAAAATTATTTCACTATTTTAAAATAAGTTAGATATGTCTAATATTATGTTCCACAAAATACGGAATAATGCTATGATTATAAAAATACAGATACAAAATGATATGACTTAATATATTTAGTCGTTTTATAATATAAACCAATCGTTAACGCCAATTAGATCTATTCGTTTGTTAGCACGTTGAAATATCAAAATAAAATCAATCACCTAAAAATAGTATCCCTATCCTAATACAACGATTAAACATTTAAATAAAAATATTATATAATGTTCATCAATTAAATTTTAAACATTTATATCTCTGCGCAAAGATCTTTCGCACGTCCCCAATCATAAAACGCTCAATCCTCGCAGCGTGAGAATCAAGATGCTGAATTCACAAATTCACAAGTTTATAAAAAACGGAGGCTATATCACCTAGTGTATTGATATCAAGAGATAATAATAATTCTCTGTGAATATCCGATTCTAAATGAAGAAGAGTATGAGAACGCACTCTCTGCAGAGACTTCCTCACTAAGTTATACCCTCCTCCTCGCTCAATTACCGTACCCACCCACTACTACCGACATTCCCCTTTTACCCGATGGGTTCTCACGACCGCATGTAGTTTGTTCACCGCTTTTGATCACTATTTCTACCGCCAATCGATTATAATCCCATCCACATTAATGCATGGCAGTGATTCTTTAGTCAACCGACATGCTTTTTTCATCATTACAGTCAAAGATTATAGATATTTAAAATGTCTAAATGATTGATCCATCGAATTCAATCTTGGCCTTATAAATTTGAAATGAAAATGATATGATAATCGGGCTTAATGATTTTTATAATTCAATAATAAAGGCCCAATAGAATAAAAAAATAATAAGCCCAATATATTTTACTACCAAAGGATAAAATATCACGACCCAACATTGCCCCCTAGTTTTTTTGAATGTAATGTTTAATAGAAAACTATAAACAATCCATGATATTTTACCGAGAATTAATAAATGACAAGATGTAATTAAAAACGCACTCCATTTATTGTCCATGAAATGAAATGAAAGGAAGTTAAGGGCCCAATTCGTAAAGATTTTTAACCATTAGGTACCGATCCAAACCGACGCTTCCCATTCAAATTCCAAATTATTACTAGCATTTAATGCACCTGCTTTTGAACACCGTGTAAATCACAAGATAAAAGGATAACTTTACCAATTTTGATAGCTTTTACTGCTCATTTGAAATTCGAGCGCCTTTCTAAAATTTCCGATCTTTTCTCTCTCGCAAATCGTCACAAATGGCTTCTCAAAACCCCGAACAGTAGTTCTCCCATACTTGTAACACCCATCACCGTGGTTCCCCCAAACCCTAATCTTCATGAGGGACTTCTGTACGAATCCCAAACAGAAAACCCGTAAACCCTCTCGACTATTATAGAGTACGGAGCGATTCTCGTATGCCAACACTCCTTCTATCATAACCGAGGTCGAATCGAAGAGAGTTCAACTCTGCTTCCACATTCCGCATACCCATGCCGCCGTGGTACCCTGCTCGGAGAGAGAATGTATCAACTACCAAGGATGGACTACCGTCCCAAAGACTTTTATCGAGAAGGGGTTCGATTCCCTCTCATATCTTCATAGTGACCCTATCGGGGTTTTTGGGTGTAGGATTTTCACAATCGGTGCCGAACTCCTACATCCACATTCTCGCCTTCGTGGCCTTCGTCATGAATCAAGGCGCGAGCCCTCACTCGACTTCTTCTTCATCGCCTACAAGATAAGATAATCCAGTGAAAAGGGGTTCAAGGCCCTCAAAGAAACATTCTCCAAGTCCGGAGAGAAATTTGACAGACGTTCATCGGTGAACACCCTTTCGAGCAATAGGGGATGGCACGAAAAATGGTTCTTCGTCAAAGGCCCCAAATCTCTTCTCTCCGAATCGGGCAACCGATTTAAAAAATATCTCACGACTTCGAGATGTTTCAAGAACGAGAAGTGAGATGATGGAGCTTTTTGACAATTTCCCAAGGAGGAGTGGAAATACTGGACTCTCTCTCAAGCAAGTATGGTTATATATGACCATAAACGTAAGTCCCAAATTTTTATTTCATATATATATATTTTTTGAAAAATATTCCATAAAATATAATTATAACATGGAATTGTTTGATTTGGCAAGATCTTTGATCGGTACCGAGCTCTCTTAGAAAAAAAGGAGCTCAAGATTTTTATCCGGGAAGTCTTCTAAGCACTCGAGGCTACACCCACCGGCTACCCTCAAGTATATTCAACATCGTAAATTCATACTTGATGAATTTCAACTGAAAGAAACAGAGGTCAAGAGGTTCTCATACCGTAAGAGACCCTTCACCCTCGACAAAAAGAGGAGGGCTACCAGAAACCAAGGTCACCCCTCTAAGAAATCCTCCCAACCTATATTAAAATGTAACCAACCCCAAACCATTCCTCGATCAAAGTGCTTACTTGATCGTCTCCGATCAAGGAGTATACTTAGGACTAAAAACTAAAACAAAAATAACTCCATTAATCGCCAAGAACTCTGTGGTTCCTCGCCTTTTCTGGCCATTCCTCCCTTCGTGCCTCCTCAGAGAAATACAGATCAAGAGGATTTTGACTGTGATTTAAGGATTCCAACGTTATCCGTAAAAAGGAAACGACTCTCGAGAGCCATCCAAGTTCCGCATCCGCTTCAACACCCAAAGAACTTAATTCAAACAAATCTCCCATAATCGAAACCGCTCATGAACCTACACCCACCCCGAAATTTCTCTTTCTCTTTTTCCTCGAAAGATCGAGACCTTCTCCCGAACGGCCCGGCCCTTCAGTCAAGGTTATCATGCCAAGTCAGGGATCTCCGACCCTATGGCCCAGTTCAACGCCAACTTTCCTTTCGACCTCTTCTGGGCTTTCGCTCGACACACCGATTTATCACCGCTCTCAAGGATCACACGGATGGAAATCTTCTCGACGAAGGAATGAGTTATTCGCCAAGGTAAACAATAATGACTTCTTCCTTTACATCTCTATTTTCCTTCGAACATTTTAGAATTTAACTTGAGTACTTTTGAAAATGTGCAAAGTTAATGTCGTTTTCTGACGATCAAGCGTCCCGAGACACATAAATGGAGAGGCCGAGGAAGATTTCATGCGCCAAGAGATAAACATGCCGAATCGACCTTGACCGAGAAAGAAATTCGTCGTGAAGATGCTTTTCATACCATCAATGGTCTTCAAAGAGAATCGGATCGGGCCAAGATGGATTTGAAGACATCCGATGACGAACCGAGGGCCATTAGAGATGAATCAGGTCGCATCCGGCCGGCCAACAAAATCGACCAACTAACCCGAATGCCGGCTCGGTCAAGAGAATTTACTCAAGGCGAAAAATGAGGAGTTCTCTTCATCCAACCGGGCTTAGTCCTTCAACTCGGTGAAGTTCGAGACGAAGATCCGTGATGAAGCTCGAAGGCATAAGACCAAGCGTCATAAGCTCCGCCATAAGATAAAGACTCGAGGGATTTAGGCCCCGCTCTCGATCAAGAGCTTCAAAAATGATTCAAAGTGCAGTATAGGACTCCTGGATGAACTCAATGTAGAGATCATGAAGGTCTATTCGGAGGGATATGAGGATCGTTTGAACGAGGAAAGAGAAGCTATCACCGCTTCAATTGACCCTAAGACTTCTCAATTCGATGGTGAAGGCGGTGTCAATATATATTATGTTTTTGATTCTATGTAAATATTTAATTTTTTATGTTTATGTAATTAATCGACTTAAATGAAATGAACATTTTATGCTTTATTGATAAATCTTTAATCTGCCTTGATTATAACTTCGTCCCCGATCGGCTTTTTTTGTCAATAATTTAGTATCAACAAGATGAACTATCAATTAGATATGGCATATAACAGCTTAACTCATGCCATGAAGTGAATTAAATTTTACTTAAGTGATTCAAGTTAATCAATTAATGAACTCAATTCAACTTAAAATGTAATAAATAACTTATACTCACTCTGCATCAAGAGTGAGATCAATTATATGTGAAGTAAATTTGGACGATAAATGAGATAAGAATCAAGACATAAGGATTAATAATGACCATCGACTTACCACCGATAAGATCAATATAGACCAAAAGGACTTGGGGCTACCATCGAATGGCCAAATGAGTCCTACCATACCTCCTTACACCATCTGACCAATAGTGACCATCGACTTATCACCCCGATAAGATCAATATAGACCAAAAGGACTTGGGGCTACCATCGAATGGCCAAATGAGTCCTACCATACCTCCTTACACCATCTGGACCAATAGTGACCATCGACTTATCACCCCGATAAGATCAATATAGACCAAAAGGACTTGGGCTACCATCGAATGGCCAAATGAGTCCTACCATACCTCCTTACACCATCTGGACCAATAATGACCATCGACTTATCACCCCGATAAGATCAATATAGACCAAAAGGACTTGGGGCTACCATCGAATGGCCAAATGAGTCCTACCATACCTCCTTACACCATCTGGACCAATAGTGACCATCGACTTATCACCCCGATAAGATCAATATAGACCAAAAGGACTTGGGGCTACCATCGAATGGCCAAATGAGTCCTACCATACCTCCTTACACCATCGGACCAATAGTGACCATCGACTTATCACCCCGATAAGATCAATATAGACCAAAAGGACTTGGGGCTACCATCGAATGGCCAAATGAGTCCTACCATACCTCCTTACACCATCGGACCAATAAGACCAAAGATAATTTGTAGAAAAGTGATCTTTATTGATATCAAAACAACAGTACGCAGACTTTCAATAAACCGACTTGAACTTTATTGAAAATACTTCAAGTCCGCCAAAGATGCCATGTATTCTTGATCTCTAACCATCAAGTGCCTTTAATCGATAAGTACCGCTTTGGTACTTCGATCACTTCATATGGCCCTTCCCAATTCGGCATTAGCTTTCCCAGATTCGAGGTGGTAGGCTTCGGCTTCTCTCGAGAACGAAGTCTCCTACTTCAATCTACGAAGTTCGACGCCTTTTGTTATAATGTTTGGCCACCCTTCGCTGATAAGCGTACCAATTTAATTAAAGCTTCCTCTCTCGACTTCGCCTAGCAGTCCAAGTTAGCTTTCACCCTTCATCATCATGTAGATTTCTTTGAATCGACTTACCAAGACTTGAGATCCGATCTCGACCGACTAAGGCATCGCATTATATAGCCAATCGGAGGGCTTAATCCTCGTAGTAGTCCTCACAGTAGTTCGGTATGCCCACAAAGACGCCAAAGAATTCTTCCGCCATCTCCCTTAGCTTCATCCAATCTTCGCTTTATTCCGCTTCAAAGAGTCACCGCCTGTTGGTCACCTCAACTTGCCCATTCGACCGTGGATGAGCCACGTAAGTCTTCTTGTCTTGAATCCCAAATCGCTCAAAATTCTTCAAATTTTGAACCCACGAATCGACGCCCATCGTCCGATATCAATACTTTAGGGATCCCGGCCAAATACCACGCACTTTTTTACAAACTTTAAACACTCCTGCTCACATTATCGACCAAGTGGTTTCGCCTCTACCCACTTAGTCATATAATCAATAAGAACTATGACGGTTAAACTCGACCCTTTAGCTTTTAGGTAATCTGGTCCCAATATATCTACCCCTGATGACAAATGGGCGGTATAGAGATAGAATCGAATATAACTCTTCCGGTGGTCGATGGGGGACCCACTATCGAAATGGCATTTTCACATTTCTTGACGCATCAGAGCTTCTTTGAAAATTGTCTACCAATAGTAACCTTGTCGGTACTTTATGTGCCAAAGACTTGGCAACCATACGATCACCGCAAATCCTTTCATGAACTTCCTTCCCAAGAGCATATTCTATTTTTGATGGAACCAAACATTTCAATAATGGTGAGGAAAATGCCAATCGATAAAGATCCCCATCAATAAGACCAAAATTAGTACTTTGTACTTGATTTTCTTTCACAAAGATTCGATCCGGCCGAAGGACGCCATCCGCCAAATACTCGATGTAGGGTCATCCAACATTTGTTCGCTCGATGCACATCATCGTTTACGTCAACACTCTACCGCCGCAAAATTTCCAAATACACCGATCCATGAAAGACATCTCGCATCCGTAGGGCCAATTTCGACAAAGCATCAAGCAGAGAATTATCGTCATACTTCTATACCCAAAACTCGACGAAGCAAAAAATTGAAGTCGGTTTCTTAACTCCACCAGATATTTGATCATTCGGGTTCCCCGAAGCTTCATAATCTCCCGATAAATTGCTTAACGACCAACCGAGAATCACTATAGATAATTAATCGCTGACTTCGAGACTCTTCGCTAATCGGACACCGCTAACACCGCTTCGTACTTCAAATTTCATTATTCGTTGCTTTAAATCCGAATCGATGGCTCGGCCGAACCTTAAATCCTCCGGACTTATTAGAATAATTCTCGCCCACTAATAAATATCGTAGAGATCCATCTCGCATACAACGCCCACGCTTTTCGACCTCCTCGCCAATAACGACCATCGCCGATCGTAAGATTCACCTCCGAACTTCAGATTCGCTTTGGTGAACGAACATTCTACCATAAAGTCGCCCAAGGCTTGGCCTTTGATGGCGCTTCGGGATGATACTCGATAAAAAATCGACAATTCCATAGTCCATGCCGCTAATCTACCCGAGACCTCCGCTTGCCCATCACCTTCTTCAACGGTTGATCCGTAGATTTACAGTGAGTCGACTTTTGAAATACCGCCAAGCTTTCTACCGGCAATTATTAAAGCAAAGGCAAATTTCTCAATGTTAGATACCGGTTTCAAAGATCTCGTAGACGTGGTCGACGAATAGACCGGATGTCGCTTCCCACCGATCTCCCGAATCAAAATCGCTCCAATCGCTAAGGAACGCCGCAAGGTACAAATATAAAGTCTCACGGGACACAAAGCTTGACCAATAAAGGAGCCAAGATGATACGCCTTTATATTTTGAAAGCATCTTCACACTTGAAGTCCACCGGAATGTCTTCGCATTCTTCTATCCCTTCAATGTATCAAAGAAAGGAAGACATCTTTCTCGCAGATTCGGCGATTTACCCTCCTTAAAGCCGCAATCCTACCAATTAGACGTCAACGCCTTTGAACGACCGAGGAGTCTTCATGTCGAGGATAGCCTCGGATCTTTTCTCGATTGGCCTCGATGCCCTTTCGATCGACCGTATAACCCGTAAATTTTCCAAAGACTAAGGCCGAAAGTACATTTGGTCGATTAAGTCGCAGCTTGTCGATGACGAATAGTTTGAAAACATTCCTCTAGATCGCCTAAATGTTTCTCGAATTTGCATACTCTTCACGATCATGTCATCTACATAAACTTCCATGTTCCTCCCCAAATTGCCTATCAATATAAAGTTCATCATCCTCCGATAGGTAGCTCCAAAGATTAATCGGCCAAAAAGTCATTTTTTTATGTACGCATACACCGAATCTGTGTAATGAATGCCGCTTTTGGAATGTCTTCTTTGCACATGGATATTTGATGATAACCTCAAAAAGCATCCATAAAGCTTAATAATGCATACCCAAGTGGCATCGATGAGTCGATCGATATGGGCAGAGGAGGATAAAGTCCTTCTGACAAAGCTTTGTTGAGGCTTCAGTAGTCGATGCAAACCCGCCACTTTCCATTATGCTTCGCACCAATACTACATTTGCTATCCACTCCGTAATCAATCTCGTAGATGAAGTCACCGCCAAAGAATTTGCAACCTCTTCATCGATGATCTTTTGACGCTCGAGCAAATATCCGCTTCTTCCGATTTAACCGGCTTTTTTGAAGGATCTATCTCCGCTTATGCTCAAGAACCTTCCTACTGACTCTGTGCATATCTTGTGGCTCCTATGCAAAAATATCGACATAAGATCGTAAGAGTTCCATAAGATTTGTCCAAGAGGTTCGTAAGCCTAAACCAATCTTCACCGCCTTTCTCCGGCTTCCGATGACCAAACTCAATTTCTCCGCCCCCCAAATGGGATTACCAACGGCTTCAATCGCTTCTTTGCGAAGGGTTCGATTTCAATTGCCATCGCTTTTTTTTTGTTTATCGAATTTCATTCCGGATGAAATGACAGTAATTCTGATAACATCTTCGCCGATCCAAGTCACCCATCACTTCTCCTACTCCACGTGGTCGGGGGAACTTGATTTTGAAATGTGGATGGAAGTTACAAATGAAGAGTCACAACGTAGGTCTTCCCAAAATGGCGCCAGAAATAATCCACACGCACAACATAAAATTTATGTTATCTCCACTTGTTGTGGGGCCGCCAAGATGACAGGAAGTTCAATAAGGCTTACCACTTTGACAGATCGCTTTTGAAACCATATAGAGGAGCCTCCCGTCCGACCTCCATTTTGTGCTCATCGAGATGCATTCTTTGATAAGCATGAGCATAAAGAATGTCCACCAAGATCCGTTGTCTATCATCATTCGCTTACATCCACCGAGCCCACTTCAGGCCGCGATCACCAATGCTCCTTCATGCGGTTCAATGGGCTCAAAGATAATCCGTGATCAGAAATGAAATAACAGCTTCGGAAAGGCCTCACAACCTTCGAGTAAAGATCTGCTATCGACATAATCAATCAAGATAAGACCTCCTCTTCTTCCCTACTAATTTCCCAATGTACCCACCAGCTATTACATCAACGACTTGTCTTGCAAGTGGAGCATTTTGAATAAAGCAGGTACTTGAACTGCTTCGAATTCAGACGATCGATAACTCCGCTGATTTTGACGGCCTTTCTCACCACATATCAATCAAGAAGCCACTTTTTAATTTTGTTTTCTACAAAATCCTTTAAATTACAACATTCATTAGTGTCACGACCAAAGCAATTGATGATAACCACAATATTTACGAGGGTTGCCATGTCCCGCTTTGTAATTATCACGAGGTGGTTCAAAGAAAGGTCGGTTTCGGATCCGATCCAAAATTATCGACCTCTCTCAGATTCAACCGGGTATAAACCTTATTAACCTTCGGGTAGAACAGTAACGATCGTCGCCTTGTCGCCACGAAGTTATCAGATTTCTTCAACTACCTTCCGCCTTTTGGTTATATCCTCCCCTTTCTCCGATCAACATCGGTCTTGGAACCTCTACCTCCTTTGATTGGCTCAAAGAAGGATTCTTCGACTATTCATAGCCTCTTCCACAACAATATAGCCTTCCGCCTTGTCAAAGGCTTCACTAGGCTCTTCTGATGGTGAAACATCAATTTCTTTACCAATTTCTCCGATTTAACCAGATCCAAATTTATTCGAATAATCCAACAAACTGAGATCATTAAGATCGGACACCGTCCGACCGCTTCCCTAAACCTCTTTACATATCGACCTAAAGATTCATCGTGAACTACGGACTTGTGCTAAAGAACCCGAAGCTTCCCCTTCTTCTATTGCTTCCAAAACGAAAGCATGGAACTTATCACAAAGTTCACCCACGAGGAGATAAATCCGATGGTAAAGTCCCCATCCACCGTCTCGCGCCTTTTCTCAAAGTAGTGACAAAAGTGTGACATTTAAAGAAGATCAAGAAAGTCATAGAATCCATTAATCGGCCAAACGCCTCGACTACGGTCATAAGGATCTCCTCGACCCATCATAGCTTCTCCATGCGAGGTAACTTTTTGGTAAATCCGCTTTCTCTTGAGAATATCGAGGTAAAAGGGATGCCTTCTTACCGTAAATATCTTTCACCGTTGACCTCACCCAATTGTTTTCGTTTCTTTAACTCTCTAACTGTAAAATCAACACCTTCTTCTGTCAGGATGAGATCTCCTTTCCCGGCGCGACACTAGGTTTTGGAATGGATCGACCTTTCCCCGCCGATCTTATCGCTTTTACGGACTTCTTGATTTACTAGGTCGTAAAATTTCATCCTCATCATGAGAACGATTGTGACGGTATTCTCTCTTCTTCTAAGCTCGACATAATTTCTCTCGACCGCTTTCTTCGCTTTTCATCGTTACGATGAAGTGATCTAACAACCGCCAGATTTTTCTTCGAGGTCAAGGCGCTCGCTTCTCGATCTCCTCCTATCGTGAGAATGATCCTCGACACATACATAGAATGTTCCGGCTTTTTACCCTTCCGACGGGTACCTCCTTATGCCTACTTCGTCCTTCGGAGTGAAAATGGCTAGATGCTTCGCTCTCAACTCATTCACCAAGCAGCATCTGTTTCGGCTATATCTTCCTTTTGTCTTAACAGTAACCTCCAAAGCCTTATCCGCTTCGTCCGCCATCCTTGCTAACTTGGTAGCTCTGGCCCTCTCGACCACTTCTTTGCCGATGAGTCCTAGTCAGCGAACCGCCTACCTGCTCCGGATCGATCACGCCTTATCGCCATTGAAAACTAACTTCCGTCTGCTCCACCACGGATCTTCTGACGAAGCTCTTCCGAATCAGTTTAGAAGCCGTGGTTCTCACGAAAGCACTTTTAGAAGGACCCAAACGATCCTTTATCGAAATACGAGGCGTTGATGAACTAATGTACCATCGCCGCCTTCTTCCGTGTTCCATCTCTACTCCTCATCATCTTTCAAACAAATTTAAACAATCAGATTGAAAAGAGCCCTCCTTCTAGCGCCAATGTTAACGCCAAGATCTTTCGTCACGCCCCAATCACCTAAAACGCCCCGATCCCGCAGAACGTAAACACAATAAACACCACAAGCTTCGACGGCGGTTCCGGCGGGGATAGCTTTCAAAGCGTGAGAATCAAGATGTGAATTCACAAGGTTTATAAAAAACGGAGGCTATATCACCTAAGGTATTGATATCAAGAGATAATAATAATTCTCTCGTGAATATCCGATTCTAAATGAAGAAGAGTATGAGAACGCACTCTCTTGGTGAGACTTCCTCAAGCTAAGTTATACCCTCCTCGGCTCAATTACCGTACACCCACTACTACTACCGACATTCCCTTTACCCGATGGGTTCTCGCCAATCGCATGTAGTTTGTTCAACGCTTTTGATCACTATTTCTACCGCCACCGACCGATTATAATCCCATCCACATTAATGCATGGCGTGTCTTTAGTCAACCGACATGCTTTTTTTCATCATTACAGTCAAAGATTATAGATATTTAAAATGTCTAAATGATTGATCCATCGACCAATCTTGCCTTATAAATTTGAAATGAAAATGATATGATAATTGGGCTTAATGATTTTTATAATTCAATAATAAAGGCCCAATAGAATAAAAAAATAAGTTCAATATATTTTACCAAAAGGATAAAATATCACGACCAACAATCTACATTATGAATAGACAAAGGAAGATCGTTTATTTTATTCCTATCACTTATAATTTCACTCACAATATTTATTATTAATAAATATTTAATCATATAATATTTACAATTGTTTTCTCAAAATCTTGATTAATAATTCAATAAATCATTATGCATGTGTGTTGTAATGAACTTGTGTGTTAAAAAAGGTAAAATAAGATGCTGAAAGATATAGGATGGGAGATAATGAAAGAGATGAAAGTAAAAATTGAAAATTATGGTAAAATAAAAAAGTAATTTTTATTTATACTAAATTAACTGCCTATTTATAACTAAGGAGTAGGACATTCAAACAGATCGACATTTGTATCCATATTTTTGTCATATTAACTTAATTAATTTTTTACTTTAATTAAATTTCCTAAAGCAATTTTCGATTAGCAATGGTCAAAATATAGTAATTCAGAATTATTGGCGGTGAGTTTGTCGTATAATAGTAAAATTATTACATATTTATCTTCTAAAATATATTATTCGATTCAAAGGTAGCATAGGAGTTTTTGAGCAAATAATAATGCAAAAAGAAAGAAAATTAGAAAATCGCAACAACTTTTGAGTGTGTGTGGAGGCCTCAGCCACTCATACTCACACGGTGCGTCTGCGGTTTGCATCCTGTAGGGTAGACTGACCATTAATTAGCGAGTACAGACCCGATTTATTGTGTTGTATTGTATTGTATGTATTTAAATTACATTTAAAATATTATTTTTTATAAAATTATTTAATTAAAATAAATTTTATATATTTTTTAAGAGATACTAAAAACAAAAAAGTCACTAGACTTATTATTGTAATTAGCGGTGTTGCCACCTACCACGTGTATGATTCATATGATTGATTGATTTGACTTTTCAACTCTACAGCACACAAACGGACAACTCTTTCGTTTCCTTTCAGAACTCAGATTGTATTTTGGATACAGTGGGATCTCTTACCTTGACCCAGACACCCAGTTGACTTTATTGGTGTTGTATATATGAGATAAGAGATGGGAATAAAGTAACTCACATATATCTTAGTATTTAAGTCGCAATTCATATTTGTATAAAATTACTCAATATATAAATTATTTTTCTTTCACAAGTATATTGTTAATTTGGATTGAGAATATTGTAGGTTAAAATCTTCAAACTCAGCCACTATAATATGCAATGCCAGTGTGAATCATTCCTTATTCTTTTTGCACAATAATTTCTCTCTTATTTTTATTTTTAATACTCCAATTTTGAATTTTAAAAATATTATTTAGTATTATGATTTTAGTAATTTAAGTATTTTGATTAAATGATGTAAATATGTTATACAACTTATTTTATTTAATTAATTAGTTGTTTTGATTAGTTAACAAAATAATTTGAATTTTATTATTTTGATTAAATGATGTAAATATGTTATGTTTTTTTATTTTGAATTTTTGTATTTTTTGTTTTGATTAAATGATATATATTATTTTATTTAGAATATATTTTATATTTAAGCTATAGATCGTCATCACATTTTAACCCCGTTTATCTTTTATAACGCTCGAGTACGGATGACCCAAAAATGTAATGTTAAGGGTACTTTTGAAGAAAAAAAATAGTTTAGGGTGCAAGTAGGACATTGGGGTAAACATCAGGTTTTTTTTTTTTTGACCCTTTTTCCATTAAAATTATAACGCATTTAAATGTAGATCATGCATAGATTTGTATGTGTTAGAGCATCTCCAACAACCTCTTCAATCACGTTAAGATACTCAAATAGGTGAGTCAAATCAGAAAAATTATCTCCACAGCTTATTCAATCTTAGTTATCAAATTTGTAACTTCATTCTCTCTCTTCAAATCTTCAACCTCATTCTCCCTCTTCAAAACATTTATGAAAGACTAAAAATATATATAGTTTGCTTGATGATTTGATGTACAACTCATTAAATTGAAAAGACTGACAAAACACAAAATATGAAAATAATAAATAATGATCTTCAAACTAGTCAAGAAACTTTAATGTGAAGAATTTCTTTTGCTACTTGCTCTTATATTTTACTCTATCTTATAAAATATATCAATACGGAAAATTAAAATTGTAATACAACCGTTTGTTTGTTTGTTAGGAAAAAAATTAGATGGAATTGGTTCGGGCTTTTGAGATCAAACCGTTTGTTTGTTGGATATTGGCGGAGACAGTAGACTACAGTACTGGACCTCATAACTGGGAGCAGCTAATAAAGAGAGTGAACATTCCAGCGTCACGTGACCAAACTCCTCTTTTTAACCTCATATTTATTCCGTACAATTTTTATCCCCGCACTGAAACTTCATTTTCCCAATCGACGGCAACCGTCAACTGATTTCACCCCTTCCTTTTGTTTACTTGAACGGTACCTACATGATCTTCTATATAACACTCAATCTCTGATCAAATGTGGGGGTTTAATTGCGATTTTTGAGTGTTTGCAGGATTAGGTTGGAAAGTTGAAGAATTCATATGGCGATGTTCGTTGCATATCGTCGATTAACCGGCGGCGGAACGACGTCTATGCGTTGCCCAACTACTACTACTCTGAGATATTACTCTTCGTCCTCCAGGGAGGAAAGAGATACGTTCGGTCCAATTCAAGTACCAGCTGACAAGTTCGTCTATCTCTATTTTTCCTAAAATTGCCTTTTGATGCTTTTTTAATCAATTGTTAGCTATATGAAGCACAGAGATTTTGTGTTTTCACATGCATGTTTTTTTTTAAAATTTTTAACCTTTCACTTTTCCTTGTATGTTGGAATTTGGTTTGTGATAAGAATTAAGGATGCAGGTTTTATATTAAAAGAATTCATGCAGTTTCTTTTTGGCATTGTTATTGAATTTTTTGGCTTTGCCCCTTGTGCATTTGGAAAGGAAAAAGAACTTGGAAATAATTATTAGACTTATCCTCCTATAGGGAGATAAAAAACAAGGACAATTTTGTCTTTTATGTTGTCCAATCTGACAAAGGATTTCTTAAAATCTTTCCCTCCTTAATGAAATATCTTGGCTCTGCTCTTGCATCCTGATGGATTTGATGCACTGCAGCCAGATAAAGAAGTTTTCTGTTTAAATTACAAATAGCACGTGATTCCAAATTATTGCCCACTCTAAGTTTAGTATTAGCCCAAAAAAGTATACAGCCTACGGGCCAACATATACCTTCCTGTTATTGTTGGTATCAATTTTGACCTCTAGGTGCTAGTGTATGTGCCATTCTTCATGAAGACAGGTGCATGAAGTAATTTGTTACGAAAAGTCACACGACGGGTCTTTTTATTTTGAGAAGGGTGATCATCCTATTATTGGACTTAGACGGTGTGCTACTTCATTTTCACAAACACCGTATTTTGAAGAACATCTCATACTAAGTTACTAACCGACATGTTTAAAGACAATGGAAGGGAAACAGAGAGGAAATGTTGCCACTTTGATGTGCTAGGATCCTTAGAGCTCTTCTCTGGAATTCAAAATATATGGTAGAAGGACCTTATCACAGTGGGAAGGTTCTTCTTCCATTTTTATGTTGCGTATACTATTTTGTAATTTGATTAAGACACCCATCTAGAGAGCACATAAATTAATAGAAAAGCTTGAAACACATGTACTGTTTACTGCAGAATCTAATGACACGGTGAGACATAAATATGTCATACTTACAATGCCACTTAACAATTTAAAAACATATTTTCTTTCCACACATTTCAGTTTAAGTTATAGGCTGTCGATATATATGAGATTCACTTGCATGAGACTTTTCTTTGATAAGAAATATGTGCATGAGCTCTAAAGTCATTTCTTTGTTATATATTCAGCGGTGATACTCCAAATCTTCTATGGATAATATGTTCTTCTCTAATGTTCTTACGGGTGTCTTTCAGGTTATGGGGTGCCCAAACTCAAAGATCATTGCAAAATTTTGATATTGGCGGTGAACGAGAAAGAATGCCCGAACCTATTGTTCGTGCTTTTGGCATCCTTAAAAAATGTGCCCCCAAGGTCGCTTATTAGTACATGCATGTTTTTCTTCGTTGAGTGTGGTGTTTTAACATTTCGTATTTGTTTACATTTTATTTTAGCGGAGTAGAAAACACGATAATTGGCTGCCCATGACCAGTTTCTGGTTACAATAACAATTGCTAGTTTTATTAAATATATGTTAGTGTTTTTCAAGTTCTGAAACTGATTTAAGTTATTTGCTAACGTTAGAGATGCTTATATATTGTAGGTGAACATGGAATATGGGCTTGACCCATCCATAGGTAAAGCAATAATGCAAGCTGCTCAAGAAGTGGCTGAGGGAAAATTAAATGATCATTTTCCGCTGGTGGTATGGCAGACTGGCAGTGGTACTCAAAGTAACATGAACGCCAATGAGGTGATCAATAATTTAAAGAAATTGACTTGTCAAATAAATCTGATAATTTTCAGATTGTCTATCTCCCTTTGTGGCTTGTTGTTAGAACTTGTAGTTATTTCTTATGCTCCAGTAATCTTTCCGTCATTTGAGTTGCTGTTGATTAATTTTAGAAACATTGAGGGAGTGAAGACTGAATAGGCTTGAAGCCTTGAAGCAAAGGGCGGATCCAGATTGTCTATCTCCCACTCTTGTTTTTTGAAATTTTTTATAAGTATAGGGCTTATATGGTAAAATGGTGCTCCCCCTTACGAAAAAAACATTGGGTCACTTATCAGCAATTAGATATTTCTAATATGTTCTTTCAAATTCAAATTTAGTTTTTTGTTTCCGTGACTTTATTTAATTTTTCTCAAATTTTAAGGTTAAGGTTAATTAAATATCATTAATTTTTTTTAATTTTGTATTAATTATCTATGAGTAGTTAATTATTTAGTTTTGATTTTTATTTAATTTTGTTCATTCATACTAATTAGTACATTTATGCTCTTTAATTTTACAGCATATATTGAAGTTTTCGGCATGTGTATCATTTGATGTTGTGTTTAAATCATAAGCATGAATTGTGAATATATAAGTTTATTTTAGGACAATACTAGTGGGTGTTTGATATATTCATATTATACAATTTATTATTTAGTTTTTCGAAGTTGTGAATTTGTATTTGATATTTTGAATCAGGATTTTGTTGAACCTACTCAAAAGTCAATTAGTTATGTTTCAATCGAAGAAATAGTATTGAAGAATTATTTAATAGTGACTTCTATGTGTTTTTAATTGAAATTTTTATTAATTTGGTGAGTTTATTAATTTTTTTATTTAGTTATAAGAATGCCCACCCTTGCCGAAATTCCTGTGTCCTCCCCTAGATTGAAGTGGTTCACCAAGTGCCCTGAACTGCAGGGCACCTGATTTAACATCATTCTACTTGCTAATACTTATGCTGAATTTTCTTGAGAGAGCGTTATTAATCTATCAGAAAAAATACACTAGTTGGAGAAAATTTATTTGCAATCCATGAAAAGGCTTGGATAGCCACATACTCACTTAGTGGTTGATGATGGAGCATGAAAATAAGAGAAGAAAAAAATTAGTATTTTCTTGATCAGCTTTCTTGAGATCTTAGTATATCATGTTATAGATGCTAATTATTTAATAAGATGCTCATGATTTCCATCACATTTAATTAAGATGCAGCCAATGTTGATTTTGATTTTGGGCTGGGTGTGTTGCCATAGTAGGCCTTCGTGGGGCGGCTACTTGTGCAATATGAGCCTGATATGAAGCTTGGGACGTGGTTGTTTTCTGCTAGATTTTTTTTTTCCACCAAAAGAGTTCGGATGCAGAATTTTTTTAGATAATGAGTCCAACATAAACTACATGTTCTTATAGTTCATGTGATGTTATTACTGCAATAGAAAGCATTTGTTGAACAATGTTGTTTGGCTATTGATCTAGTTACCAAGTAGAGAGTGCAAAAGCATATTCACTAATCAAAATAGCTTTGTCAAATAGTTTTAAAGGCAAAATTCTTTTGTGTTCACAAGCTAACTGGCTGGATAGAAAGAGAGCAAGTGCTGACCGTAAAATACACATTCGTGCAATTAAGTATTGACTGGAGCCATATAGCCACTGAGTGAAGAAAAAAAGAACTTGCTCTGATAGAATTAAAATGTTTTGCGTGATGACTTTGACTGCTACCATTCATCAATTTTCAATAACTCTATCCTCCTTCAGTTGTAAAATCTTTTTTGTTTGTTTGTTTGTTTTTTATTGTTCATGATGTCAATGATTAAGCCTCTGATGAGGAATTTTTATTTATTTATTTATTGGCATTTCTCTGACATGCTTGATAGTTCTATGTTATTTAAATTGTCATATCCATTGACTTTTTCAGGTTATTGCAAATAGAGCAGCTGAAATTCTTGGCCATCAGAGAGGTGAAAAATTTGTGCATCCAAATGATCATGTTAACAGATCACAATCTTCTAATGATACATTCCCAACTGTAAGCCTTTCAAAGAATCTCTTAAATTATTTTCAAGCACGTGTAAATTGTTTGGTCAATTTGCAATACTGAATCATTAATTTCTAGCTGGTTCTATTAAGTAATTGGTTATTTTCTCTTTATCTTAAAAATAAGTAACCGATTGTTTGGTTTCCTTTATTATGTACAGGTAATGCATATTGCAGCTGCAATGGAAATCAATTCAAGATTAATACCAAAGTTGAAACAGTTGCATACTACTCTACATTCAAAGGTTGGAATTTAGTTCTTCCACTCACATGTGCTCTAGTTATAGATCATGGTTTATACACATGATGTGTTTATTATAAGTAGACACCTACAAAACATGCAAGTAAATATTTGCTTTTATAAAGTACAAAAGGTAATGGGTTCTTTGAAAGTTTTTCTCTATTTTTCTTTATTCCAAATCAATTAGTCATTATTACTTTGTTTGTGATGGAACTTAGTTTCCAAGTTTGGATAGCTCATGAAGAACTTTATTTATGAAACTTAATATTCAAAACTTTATGTAAATAGTATTATCTTATATCCACATTCAATTTTCAAAAGGCTTTGTTGAGTTGATTTGAGTAATCCTATATCCAAATTCCCAAAAAGTTGTCATACAACTCAAGATTTAAAGCCTAGAGAAGTCTCATTGACAACATACCATATGAATGTTAGTTTTCTCTAGAGCCAGGCCACACAAAAGTACAGGTTTTAAAATACAATTAGTAGGTTATTCTCCAGGATTTTTGTCCCTCAAGATTCATTCTTAGTATGTTAATAGCAGCACAACTCTAGGTGTAGTGGCTTTATTATTTGTCTGATTAAAGGCCTAAATTTGCTTAAGGTTCCTCTTCTTAAAGTTCCGTTCACCCTGGAATTTCTTTTTGTGAAGTGAGGCTGAACTGCTCTAACCTATTCAAGCTTCTGATTCAGCATTAGTTTGTCACTTTAAACTTAGGAAATTGTCTTAAAGTTTTGCTGTTGTCATCTTAAAGCCATTCCGCCAAGCTCTTGAAGAGAAATTTAAATCGACAAGATTGCATATAGAATATTCTTCATCATTTGTAGTCATTCATCAATTCATTATGTAATGGTTGGGCATCATCTTTCCTCTTCAAACTGGTCATGATTAATTGTTTTTGCAACAGATCTGGCCTCTGCGATCAAGCTTCTGTGTTCGTGTGTGCTAACCTTTTTGTATCATGTCATGCCTCTCTAATTGTCAGAAGTACTATTATTAGGCTACTATCAGAACACAAGGGATCTACTAATACTACTTGTTCTGCTGCTTATGTTGTTACCAGTCAGTTGAATTTAAAGATATTGTTAAAATTGGACGTACGCACACTCAAGATGCAACACCTTTGACACTTGGACAAGAATTTAGTGGTTACACTACCCAGGTAAGCTTATGTTACTGACCCTTTCGATTTTATTTTACAGAAGTTAATAACGGGATGATAATACATGATTTATTATGTCGGAAGGGACAGATGAAAGTATGCTCTGTTTTTGCAGGTGAAGTATGGAATTGATAGAGTAATGTGCACCCTCCCTCGCATGTATCAGGTTAGCTACTAATGCTTATAATGTTTTAACTGCTGCAGTATGCTCCTTCTCCTCTTCCCTCCCACCCCCTTTGTCTTTCCTCTTTATTTATAGGTCTAACAAATTGAATGTCACATGAGCAGCTGGCACAGGGTGGCACAACTGTAGGGACTGGATTGAATGCAAAGAAAGGGTATGCATTTCTTTTTTTGTAAAAGTGGAAGTCAATTATATGGCCTTGTTGGTTGGGATAATCTGTCCTGTAATCCTGTCCATTCTCACAGTTATCTTACTGGATTTCCATTCTTTTGGCTTCAAGTTACTTTTATGCCATCAGCTCTCTACGACTTGCAGACATTCATTGTTCTCGTTCAACATGTATTTTCCTTTTATGGGAATAAAACTATGTATATGGTTTGCTAATGATTTATGAAATATGCTGCTTTCTTTTCTCGATGTAGTTTTAGCAATTCCTGATTTAGTTAGACATCCCTTGTGGAGTTTGTCTTTGAAAACAAAATGTAGATTAAGAGTATGGGAGGCCTCCTTATGGTATTGAAGCCTAGGGTATCTTTTAAGATTTAGGAAATATCCTATTTCTAGAATTAATATTTCGTTGCTATCTAATAGTTGTCCAAATTAGAGTTGCAAGATACTATTATTGACCTGGCGAACCATGTATTGGTACTTGGCGTTCCCAAACTTGTTACTCTTATGTACCAGTTCTCTAAATTTAGCATTACCGAAATATTTGTTTTTGTTTTATTGCATTAGATTTTAAGAGAATTACTAACCATAAACACTCGAGTAAAACTATCCCATCATACCACATTTTAGCCTATGTAGTGTGCCACATACCCGTATCAGTTCCACGAACTGAAGCATACCACATTCCAGGTAACACCGGTCCAAATCCAGGAGTCTTTTTTCCATGGATCATGTGATATTGTTTTGTTGGATGATATATAAGTAGGCATACATAATGACTATTTAAATTTTATAAAATTGTCTCCAAAAAGTGTCTTTTTTAAAAATAAATTGTGTATAACTTTCATGTTCAGTGTGTTACCTGTTTTGGATGCTCCAGACCATACTTTTTTCCTTATTAAAAAGATAGCTTTTCATACAGGTTTTACAAAATATAGGATAGGGACCTGTATAGAATTGAAAGAGTCCTTTTCAATATATGATTTACACCAAACTGGGAATTAGAAAAAATTCCATCTTAAATTCCCAGACATGCCCACAAACACTTGAATGGAATATAGAATCTTAATATTCATATCCATGTCTCATTCCCATATTACATTCTCCTGTGCTAAACATAGTCTTGTGGTCTCTGCTGATTTTGCATTTGGTATATATTGTCTGGGGATGACAACCTTACATAGACATTTCCAGGGATTTGTTTCACAATTATATAACAGAGTCAATTTGCCTCGTGAAGTTATCAAAATGATCTGCATATGGAAATATGTTGCATGTCTCACTTTTAGAAAAAATCTCATCATCTTTGTGATGTCAAAGAAATACTTGTACATATAGATATTTTGATTATATATGAGTTTGTGGATCATTTATCACTACTGTTAGTCCATTCCCAAAAATAAATAAATAAACCAGAACTGAATTACTCGTCATTTCAGTTTCACCAATAATTGGGAAGACAATATTTCTTTTACCATTTTTTAAAAATGTTCTCTTTTAATCCATTTTGTTTATTTGCCTTCTTTGGTCTTACATTGTTCAGGATTGGCTGTTATTCAGGTTTGATGTTAGGATTGCTGCAGCAGTAGCTGAGGAAACAAAATTACCATTTGTCACAGCTGAAAACAAGTTTGAAGCACTGGTTAAATATTTATTTCCATGATTTTTTTATTCCATGCGTTCCAAAATATATGATCACTTGCCTTTGTATAAGGCAAGTGATCTTATATTTTGAAACGGTGGTAGTATTTATTAGTTTGATAAGAGGAGATCTCTTTTTTCTTACTTTAACACTATATCTTGTTGTTTACCACAAAATAGTTTATGTTCATTTATTTCCTATTGTAGGCTGCACATGATGCTTTTGTTGAAACTAGTGGAGCGCTAAACACAGTTGCTGTTTCTCTTATGAAGATTGGAAATGACATACGGTTGTTAGGAAGGTATATATTGGTACTTGGTAGGATTGCAGTACCGATCTCTTCATCATATATTCTTATTGCTTTATTTGTGATTTAACATCCCTTCCTTTTCCAGTGGTCCACGCTGTGGTCTTGGCGAACTCGTTCTTCCTGAAAATGAACCTGGCAGCAGTATTATGCCTGTAAAGTCCTTACTCCCAATAACAGTTCAAGAATGAGAAAAAGAATTTTATTTATAGACTTAATACCTAAATGTAAAGTTTTCTGTCCCTTTGATCTTATTCTTGAGAGTTAGAGCTTACTCCATTTCAGGGGAAGGTGAATCCTACTCAGTGTGAGGCTCTTACAATGGTCTGTGCTCAGGTAAAATAAGTGTCACAGTTAAATATAAAGTCCTAATTGATTACTCATTAGCAAATTGTTTGGGATTTGTTAGTACATCTATATGTCATAGGAGTTTTATTTATTATTTATTTTATAGATAAAAGTCATACTAGTCATGTAATTTACTAACACATAAATAAAATGACATTTCTGAAAATAGTTTTCTTGGTGTTTTGATTTGGCAGGTTATGGGAAATCATGTGGGCATTACTGTGGGTGGTTCAAATGGCCATTTTGAGCTGAATGTCTTTAAGCCAATGATTGCTAGCTGTCTCCTACATGTACGTAGCCTTTTCCTTAGAAGAGTGTTGTGATTATTTGGTGCGTCTACTTATACGCATTAAATGATAAGCTGTGAGACATTGAAAATTCGAATCTGGTTTGAGAGGGTTTCCTGGTAATTCACTTGGTACTGGACCTTTATTTTAAAAACCAGAAAGCTATTTGGTTACCACTAATCAAAACTACGTATGTGTGCTCGCGTGGGTATATATATGCAATCAAAGAGTTGCTCAATCTGGAGTGAATAACGGAATAACATTGTTTGATTCTTTCACACGGGGGAATTTGGGTAGAGGTTTTTGGCAAAAGCCAGTGAAAAAAGAAAGCATACGTAGCTTGATAAATCTTAACAGCCTGATTGATTAATCGGTGACCGCATTAGAGATTGATAAAACCCAACAAGCATAATAGGTTAATGGTGACCTCATTGCAGAGGCCATTTATGTAGTTGGATCAAACATGCATGCTTGACGCATAGAACTTTCTGGCTTTATGAGGGGATTTGCTTTTCTTTTCTTTTCTTTTTTTTAATATTAAATATCTATCATTTTTGGAAGACAGGGAGTTAAAAAGAATCAATACCCAGGTGTACGAAATGAAAATAAATTTATTTTGATTTCAAATATCTACTTCTTTTTGGCTATTAATTGTAACAACTAATAACAAATGAATCGTCAATTATATACTCGGTCTTCATATTACTTTGTAGGACTAATTTGTCATTTTTCATTTGAAGAGTTATTATAATATGGGACCAGAAAATGGTGATATGACATTAGCATAGTAGTCATAACAGTAGCTGTAGTAATACTAGTAGTATTAATAAAATAATATAGTTAAAATAATAACACCAATATCAATAGAATAATAAAAATTCTAAGTACAGATCAAAGTACCATTTTTGTTCCCTTTCAACCTGGAAGTGGTGCCTCAGTAGGCTTTGGTTCCAAGCCAGGGTTCATAACCATGTTATAGAATATTAAGTGATATATTTATTTAATGGCGAGTGTTAAGCAGGTTTTTTTTGGGAAAACTCTCTTTATTCTGGTGATGAATGTAATATCTTCTCCATCATATTTGTCTTCACTCATCTCGTCTTTTCGATACATTGATCAGTCATTGAGATTGGTAGCGGATGCATCTGCTTCTTTTGAAAAGAATTGTGCAAGGGGAATTGAAGCCAATAGGGAAAGAATTTCAAAACTACTACACGAGGTAATTTGATACAGGTTAACTGAAGTTTGGATTTTGTATGGCAAAACTAAAATAAGGATTTCATGCTTTCTTTCAATGAACCGATCTGTATGGTGTTGCAGTCACTGATGCTTGTCACTTCCTTAAACCCTGTAAGTTTTATTAATATAGTAGTAGTAGTATTTTATTTTACACTCGTATGGATGCCTGTCTGAAACTGAATTATTATTATTAACTCATATGCTGTTGAATTTAGAAAATCGGCTATGACAATGCTGCAGCAGTTGCCAAGAAAGCCCACAAGGAGGGAAGCACTCTGAAGGTCATGATTTATTTTTAGACCTGCTTGGTTTTAGAGTATGCTCTGATATGGAAATTTTCTACTGCAGGAAGCTGCCCTAAATTTAGGAGTTCTCACCAGTGAAGAGTTTGACGAACTTGTAGTGCCAGAGAAAATGATTGCTCCCTCTGACTGAACTCACCTGCCCATCTCAAGTCACCATAGAAATAAAGATCTACTTCTTTTTGACAATACGTGGAATAATATATTCTCCATAGAATTAACATTGAAATAAAATAAAGACTGAAGAAAGAAGCACCAAAACCCCCTAATTATCCAATTTACAAAAAAAAAAAAAAAAAAACCTCTCCCTCCAATTTTCTTACATCCCGTCACCCTTTGCACAGCAGAACCATTTCCGAAATCAATATTTCGTTAATTTGTATTTTGATACGAACATTTTAAAATATATTATACTCCTATTCCGAAATTTTAATTTTGTCAATATAACACTATCCTATTACTTTAATTTTTATTGCATAATAATCAAGTCTTCTTCAGATTTATAAATGAGAAGCATCCCCTTATATATATCTTGGGTCATACAATCAATGATTAGGGTAAAATTTAACGAAGGCTTAGGATCGACTATGTAGAATTAAGCATCTAAATATTTATTACATAGGTAAATTTCAAACACTTTATAAGAAAACCTAATATGTATAAAAAGATTATAAGAAATGCCAATCAACTATTTATGTGATGTCCGTATTAGGTGATGCACAATAAAAGTTTGTATTGCCCTGAAAAAACTAAAAATAAGAATTTACAAAAATATTAAGTTGAGTAAAATAAGAATAAGTAATATTCATATAATAAAAATGATAATAATAATAATAATTTGTTTAAACATAAAACTCAGATTTAAGCAAAGCTCGTGCATAATTTTGACTATACGTGGAAGTAAACAAATTAAAGAGAGAAATAAAGACCGAATGAAAGAAAAAACCCTAATTAGCCAATTTACAAAAAAAAAATAAAAAAAATCATCTTCCGTTGCACACTCCTCTCCCTCCAATTTCCTTACATAGCTCTGCAGCAGCAGCAGTAAGTCACTCTCTTCCTCAACTCTCTTCTTAGACAAACAATGGGGCACAAATAAGAATTGTTGATTTTCTCTCTCTTCTATCAATTCTGTGGTACCGTCTCTATAAACTATCCTTTTTATGTTATTTGTCTCGTGATTTTAGAAAAGATTGCTTAAATTAAAACACTTTGGTCAAGTTACCTTGCCTTGGATTGTTTTAATTAGGGAAAGATGGAGTCTTGCGTGGATTCGAGCCATGGACAAGAATTATCGAGGTAAATACTTCCACTTGAATTTACTTTGTTTTAAAAATTGATCATCTTTGTGAAATTATAAGAGTTTGGCTTGAAGAGGTTTAGTATTTTAAAATTAAAAGAACTTGTAATAAGTTCATTCACATATACATTGATCATTGTTTGGGGAATTTCAATACTCCAATTGGGTATATGTTTTTTTGTTGCTTGAACTTTCTATTCTGACACTGTGCTTGCATTGTAGCTTGGAAGTTGACGACAGCAACGCAATCATGTTACCAGGAAAGAAGAATAATAAGAAAGGAACGAAAAGGGTATATAATGCAGAGTAGTTTCTTCTCAGCCCCTCATTCTAACATTCTAATACTATAAATGAGTTTGCCTTCTCTTATTTTCCTCTTTTAAAGGTTTCCGGAAAGCCGAAGACAAACAAAAACACTGAGATGAGCAAGTCCCAAAAAAGAAAGCTGAAGAAACTTCAGGTGTGTTGTGCTTGCTTGTTTTTTCTTTCCAGCTTGTCTGGTTTATTTTTTCTCATTTTGGTTGACTTGATTTCTTAATTGTAGGATGACAAGGAGAAGGAACTTCTTTTTTCAAAGAGTATTGAGACCTTGGAGTATGATTCTACTTTGGCCCTTCTTAAATTTTTAATCCCTGTTATAGACCTTATCTTGATATGGGCATGGAATGTTTAATGGGTATTGTTGTTATCTTCATTTTCAGGAAGTACAAAATTGGAGAGGATGCATATTCACTTATGTGGTCATCAAGAAATCTGGGCCAGGTTTTTGTGTCTGCTAAAATATTATGTCTAAAGATAGATAATTAAAGAAGAAAAAGAGAGGAGAGTTAAACGGCTATATATTTTCCGTATCTTAATGACTTTTAAGTATACAAACACATCTATTGTAACCCAAGATCATTAGACAATCTAACAAGGACAGAATTTACCCAAAACACTCGAACTCTGTGGAATTAGCAGGCTAGCCAACATCCCCAAAGACCTCCCTATTCATCGACTGGATCTCTAAGTGACCAGCTGGTCATTTACAGAATACTCTTTGCTCCTCTCTACTTCATAATCTAACTCAACTCTTTAACATGGAAGCAGGATCTTCTTGGATTTTTTAAAATTATCTTTCCTGTATCTTTGTAGGTTGAAACTGTTCGAGAAAAACGTAGGAGGGGAGTACAGTTTTCTAAGGCTGGTTTAGAATTGCCAAATAATGACCGGCCTATCAAGAGAAAGGCTAGTGACAGTACATGCGAAATTGAATCTGATTCCGACACGGTACAGTTAAGACAAATGTGCAACGACAGTGACTCTTCCTGTCCCGTGATAGGTGAAAGAGAAGTCCTACACGATATTTCTTTTTGTGGCAGTGGTGCTGTCTGTGTTAATGGATACGAAGCTTCCGTGTCAGTTCAGGAAACTTCCTATGAGAATAATGAGACATCAGTGCTAGGAGATCTGCAGAATTCTTTGTCCATAAGTAGTTCTAATGTAACAGAAATGGAAAAGTCAACGGTAAGCTTGAATATATACTTGAATGCTTATTAAAGATCTGACATTGATTTGTTAAGGGCCTTAAGACACATTGTTGTTAATGCATATACTCTGTAATACTTCTATGTTATATGATAACTGTCAACTGTTATCTACTAAAGGGGGCCTGAGGACTTAATATGAAACAGGATACGATAAATGAATATCCAAAAGGAAATCTCAGCAGTATGAGCAATCTGGCTGGTGGTAATCCACACAGAGCTCTAACTGCCCCAATTGTAGTACATGTATCAAGACCAAAGGAGCTTGAGAATAAAAGGAAGGACCTACCAATAGTCATGATGGAGCAGGAGATAATGGAAGCTATCAATGAAAATATTAGTGTTATTATATGCGGGGAGACAGGTTGTGGTAAGACTACACAAGTTCCTCAGGTTAGCTAAGTCTGATGGTTCTTTAGTCTGTGCTGACATTCAAAGTTAGATATTCTGCTTTCATAATGGTCTTAACACTGGACCTGGCTGGTTTCTTACAGTTCCTTTATGAGGCTGGCTTTGGTTCAAGTCAGTGTTCAGTACACAGTGGTATGATTGGTGTTACCCAACCGCGCCGTGTCGCAGTCCTTGCGACTGCCAAACGGGTGGCGTTTGAGCTTGGTCTTCGTCTAGGTAAAGAGGTTGGCTTTCAAGTTCGGTATGACAAGAGGATTGGAGACAGTTGCTCCATCAAGTTTATGACTGATGGAATTTTGCTTCGAGAACTTCAGGTTTTGCTTTTTGTCAGGGCTACTTTTGTTTAATACATGAATTATCAACTTTCTTAACTGATATGTTTTCATTGATAAATCTATTTACAATTTGGTGCATATGGATGCAGAATGATTTTTTATTAAAGCGGTATTCGATCATAATTTTGGACGAGGCTCATGAGAGAAGTCTTAACACAGACATACTTATAGGAATGCTTTCTCGTATTATACAAGAGCGTCAGGTGAGGCCCAGGAAGTACTTCTCTTAATCATGTCTCTTCTTTTCTTTTATTAATTTCTGCACTCATCCACTTACTTTGTGTTTTAATGGCAGAAAATATACGGGGATCAAGTAAATCATGAGATCCTTTCAGGGGGAAAAATAAGGCCTGAAAATAAGATATTTCCACTAAAGCTTGTGCTGATGAGTGCCACCATGCGAGTTGAAGACTTTGTGTCTGGGAGAAGAATATTTTGTGAACCCCCACCTGTAATAGAAGTTCCAACTCGACAGTATCCGGTGAATGTACACTTCTCGAAGAGAACAGAGATTGTGGATTATGTTGGTCAAGCCTATAAAAAAGTCTTGTCAATTCATAAGAAACTTCCATCTGGCGGCATTCTTATTTTTGTGACTGGTCAAAGGGAAGTAGAATACTTGTGTCGAAAGCTCCGTAAAGCTTCTAGGGAAATGGTTGCAAATAGTTCAAGACGAATTAGTGACAAACCTGCAGTGTCTCAGGGGAATTCCATTGAGGATCATGATATTGATGAAATAAATGAAGCATTTGAAATTCAAGGAAACTCAAGCCTCCAGCAAACTGACAGATTTAGTTCGTTTGATGGTGATCATGGTGATTTATCTGAGGATGAGTCAGCTTTTTCTTTTGATTCAGATAAAGACAGTGATCTGGAAGTTTTTAGTGAGGATGAAGATTTACGTAATCAGAACAATCTGGATTCTAGTGGGAAGCTTGCGGATATCTTGAGAGAGGATGAAAACCTTGCTTCACTGAAGGCTGCTTTCGAAGCTTTGGCTGGGAAAGGTAAATTGAAGACTGATACTGAAGGAAAAGAAGCTGCACCCGTTACTTCAGGAGGCTTGGACCAGTCCAATACTAGCTTGTGGGAGAAAATGAGGGAAGCAGATGGCCCCCCTGTGAGTGCAATGTGTGTTCTTCCCCTTTATGCAATGCTTCCTGCATCAGCACAGCTTCGAGTATTTGATGAGGTGAAGGACGGAGAGCGCCTCATTGTTGTTGCCACAAACGTTGCTGAGACCTCTTTAACTATACCAGGGATAAAGTATGTTGTGGACACTGGAAGAGAAAAGGTCAAGATCTACAACTCCTCCAATGGAATGGAAACATATGAAGTACAGTGGATAAGCAAGGCATCTGCTGCTCAACGCACAGGTAGAGCTGGAAGAACAGGGCCTGGCCACTGTTATCGTCTCTATTCTTCTGCCGTCTTCAATAATATTTTTCCTGATTTCTCAAGTGCTGAGATTTCAAAAATACCTGTTGATGGTGTTGTCCTTCTTATGAAATCCATGGGTATTGATAAGGTATGTCTGTCCCAATTTGAGGTCTGTGATCATACTACAGTTGACCCATTCCTAATTAATAATCGTGGGAGATCAAAAAATTATTAATTATTAAAAGCGTTTGTTATAAATTTTATACTCCTATATGATCATGATATATATATATATATATATATATATATATATATATATATATATATATATACACACACCACAGATCAGGTCCGTCCGGACCTATCAAATCCGACCCTATTTTTTTAATTTTTTTTTTTTGCTTTTTTTTTTTAAAACTAATTTTTTTTTTAATATTTTATGGAACTGAAATTTTTCCATAATACAAAGTTTTGAGCGTGATTTGGATACGTATCACTGTATTATATAAAAATTCCAGTTCCATAAAATATTAAAAAAAAAATTATTTGTTTAAAAAAAAAAAAAAGGCCCGGTTTTGGTCCGGTCCGGGAGTTCGGACCTGATCCGGCCTCTATATATATATACCTACATATATACAAAAGAAGATTGTATCCATGTTTTATTTACATATATTCTTATTATTTGTGAAAAAATTGCTCCTGCATAATAGATATAGTTTACAATATGTTCTTTTTAATAATTATCTTATTTTCCCAATTGATATTTTAATAGTCATTACTATTAAAATAGTCACTATAACCAAATCTATATTAAGAATGTACTAGTGTGTAGTTGTGGAGTCAATTTTTTTAAAAAATTGAACTTGTGATCTCTATTTTTTTTTTTTATTCATCTTTCTAAAAAATTATAGCTTGATTTAGTAGATGCTGTATTTCTGAGTTTTCAAATATTCCAGGTTGTGAATTTCCCATTTCCAACTCCTCCCGAGGTTACTGCCTTAGTTGAAGCAGAGCGCTGCTTAAAGGTTCTTGAAGCACTTGATACTGATGGAAGGCTGACATCCCTAGGGAAAGCTATGGCACATTACCCCATGAGTCCTCGACACTCCCGGATGCTCCTGACTGTTATTCAAATAATTAAAAAGGGTAAAGGCTATTCCCGGCCAAATATAGTTCTTGGCTACACTGTTGCAGCAGCTGCAGCTTTGAGTTTGTCAAATCCTTTCATTACGCAGTTTGAAGGAAATCATACGGATACCAATGGCTTGAAGCATGATGAGAAAACTAGTGCCGCAGGTTGCAACAAAGTTTTAGACAAGGAAGAAAAGTTGAGGAAAAAGAAACTAAAAGAAACTGCTAAAGCGTCTCGTGCAAAATTTCTAAACCCTACTAGTGACGCTTTGAGCGTGACTTATGCATTGCAGAGCTTTGAACTCTCCGAAAGCCCCATAGAATTCTGCACTGACAACGGGTTATATCTTAAAACCATGGAGGAAATGTCCAAGCTTAGAAAACAGCTACTTAAACTAGTATTTAACCAAAATTTGAGCAATTTCCAGCAGGATTTTTCATGGACTCATGGAACCATGGAAGATGTCGAATGCACTTGGAGGGTTTTTTCTGATAAACAACATTTGTTATCAAATGAGGAAGAGCTCTTAGGCCAAGCTATCTGTGCTGGCTGGGCTGATAGGGTTGCTAAGCGGACTAAAGGACATTCAGGCATGTCAGATGGAGATAGAAAAGTTAATGCAGTTCGTTACCAAGCTTGCATGGTGAAAGAAACAGTTTTCCTCCATCGTTGGTCAGCTATTTCTAAGTTTGCCCCTGATTTTTTAGTATACAGTGAATTACTTCATACAAAACGACCTTACATTCATGGTGCAACAAGTGTGAAACCAGAGTGGCTTGTTAGATATGCAGGCTCTTTGTGCACTTTTTCTGCTCCACATACAGATCCCAGACCCTATTATGAACCTCTAAGCGACCAAGTTTTGTGTTGGATGACTCCAACTTTTGGCCCTCATCTATGGCAGCTCCCACTGCATAGTTTTCCCTTAAAAGATGATATGGGTCGGGTTGCTGTATTTGCTTGTGCGTTGCTGGAAGGCACAGTCTTGCCATGCCTAAGATCCATCCAAAAGTTTCTTGCAGCTGCACCTGCTATAATTCTGAGGCCAGAATCATCAGGACATAAACGAGTCGGAAATCTTCTTTTTAAGTTAAAGACCAAGTTTAGAACAATTGATAGTTGTGTCATGTTAAGAGACGTGTGGGATGAAAATCCTGGTGAATTGTATCCTGAAATTCGGGACTGGTTCCGGGAGGGATTCCATTATCGATTTGAAGAACTTTGGGCAGAGATGCACCGTGAAGTTCTTTTAAATCCCAAAGAACGTTTTGCAAAGAAAGCTAGAAGTAGAAAGAATCTCCGTTATGAGAGATGAAATATATTTTTCAGTTAACTACAACTTCTGGATTTTGGTTCACAACTGTAGGAGTGTTTCTCTATAGCTTAGAAAGTAGAAATGAGCTCCGCACATCAAAGAATATTCTGGGAAAAATTCTTATATGCAATGAAAGGGCTACTTTGGTAATTTTTTCAAGCTAATTTTCTATTTTTTTAAGAGACCGGTACTTGTACTTGTGGTAGTTAATTGGCAATTGCGCTGCTTATGTTTTCTTGAGATTCTCTATTATTGATTTAATAATTTTGAGATTTTAACTTATAAAGTTTTGATCATGTTGTCACTTTTCTATTCAAAAGTTGGTCTAGCTGTAGTGAACAGAGTGAGAAGCTAATTTTAATCATGCAAATACGCAATTGTTAGTCATGGTCATGCCTACCTCAACTAGTTTGGGATAAAAGGCATTGTTGTTGAGTTACTCACCCTCACCGTAGTCATGCGTTTGTTTTGTAAACCACAAATTCTGGTATTGCTTTTCAGAAAGGGAAAAACTTTGTGATGACTGTAGTCTGGACACCCTCGACTAAAATGATCGTAACTCCTCATAGAACGGTGCAAATTAGGCTCCGTGTGTTGTTGAAAATTAGAGTCATATACCTTTCATCTATGTATGCTCCACGTCTGGTTCTATCTTTAGAAGTGGAAGTTTATTATTTGGAAATCAGCTAGATTTTAATTCTGCTTCAATTACAACAGCTTGTAGTTACGGACTGATTTTGGAAATTGTCATGAGGCTTTTTGTTGCCAAGTCCCCTTTCCAGAAGTGTCTCTCTCTCTCTCTCTCTCTCTCTCTCTCTCTCTTCTCTCTCTTCTTCTTTAATTTTTTTACAGATTTGGTTAACTAAAAAACTTTAAGCTGAGTACTATTTAGTTTGTTTTCTTATTTTTAAAGGTTTTTGGTGTTTGCCAAGTAAAAGACTTTAAGCTGAACATTATATTAGCTTTTGGTTTTACAGATCAAAAATTAAATTGCTAGTATAAGCATGGAATCAGGGGTTAGGAAAGGTGAAGGGTATTTTAAGTTTGCAACTTATAAAAAGAATGATGAAATGTAAGAGATTGGTTAGGTTACATCTGCAGTATTGAACATCTTTAGTAAACATGGGATAGTATAAAACTTATGATTCTCCATATTTAGAGGATTGATTATCTGTTCAAAGTGGCCATCAGATTACTGCTATGGGATATTGATTGTGGCCTTGTATGGTTCTCATCTTAGAAATTGTTTAAACGTTCATTTTAGCAACTTATGTTACTAGAGTACTACTACGTAAATACATGGATATTTTTCTACTGATATTGGTACCCATACATTGTGCCATCATCTACCATTTTTTTCTTTTAACAACTCTTGTTCCTTTCTTCTTGCAGCGTTTTTTGATGACATCTTGTCTTGTGCCTTCCTTCTGGAGTAGTCTAATGGAGGATGTAGCCATTGAAAAATTAGCTCAAGTACAGTGGTTTATTCTTATTTAGTTGTTTTTTGGTCTCCATATAGTCCATGTTGATCAAGGGTATTTCCATGTAAACCAAGAGTACACTCTGATTGATCGCTACTGGTGATGGGACGTCTCCCACCAAATCCTTGTTCATGTGGTTGATTTCACTAAATTTTCCGAGTCTCAAACTGCATCTGCTGGAAGCAATGCTCCATTTACAAATGGTATGACCAAGTTTAATTGTTCTTCCAAAGATTCCTTTCATAGATTGCCTTAGCTCAGCCTTTGATAAATTATTAGACAACTCCTTTACCTTGATCCTATAACACGATGTTTGTATATATTACTTAGTTTTGGAAATCTCATGGGAGGTAACGTTTGGATAGAGAGTGAGGGCCTCGGCAAGGCAAGGGTACACCATAGTTCCTTCCATTCGTTGGAATCTGCAATAATCCAACAATGCAACAACTAACTACAGATGAGTACATTAAGGTAGTGGAGATCTCATCAGACTGAGATGAGTACATCAAGGTAGTGATGATATTGATGTATCTCAGCCAATGCACATGTTTATAATCCGTAATTATAGGTTTTTAATGCTTGCTTATGAGGACACTAGAAACTAAAAAATTTCTTTTGGAGGCCGTTTAATGGAAGGAGCCAAAAGCCCAAAAACTACTTTCCTTCTAACTTCCATTATAGTGGAGGATTTCACACAGCTTAATTTCACAAAGACACCTCTCGGCATGGCTTTGGTACTTGCTATTTCATTTCTTAAATCAAAATCTTAGCACTATGAAAATAGAAAGGCAGCATGAAATCGTTAATCATTAAACAATGTCCATGTTTATGGGTATTATCAGTTGCAACGTATAACAGAGTTTAAATCTGAAAAAGGGAATGATGCATAGGAACAGAAAGACAAAACCATACGAGAATTAAGTCTCCAATATAACTTAGTATCAATATTACATCCCTTCCATCTAAACATAAGCGACACTGTTAACAAAATAAACAAAATGCCATACAGATCAAGAACACTAAACTGCCACGCTATGGAGGGCATCCAGTAGATTCGGGGTTCCTCATCTGTCATGCTCATAATTGAAGCTCTCACTTCTTTGACTTCTTTGATACCCTGTAAGCACAAACATGATTTAGTTAAGAACATATTTTCAGTAGGCATTTAAATCTCTCTGACAAATCTGCTGAAATACTTACTGGGTCTGAGTGGTAGGAGCAGCTGGTGGTGGGGCTTGTGTTACTTTCTCTTGTGGTCCCTGTTTATATTCAAGGAAACAAGAACAGTCTCGCTCAGAATCCAATCAACATAATTTTTTTATCTGTGCACAGATGCTAAAAGCAAGGCAGCTAAAAAGGTTTGGATCAATATTGCTTTGTATTGTTTAAAATAGGAACCTCCAAGGATCATCTCACATTACCTGGGCTAAGCGTTCCTCCCTCCTAGCATTCTTTCTCTCCCTGCTTGCCTTATTTTTTGCTCTCTTAGCCTCAAACTGGTCAGACAATGTCTTCTCCCTAGCCTTCTCTGCCTTGGTTTTGTGTATGCTCTCCATCAGCACACGCTTATTTTTGTAAACATTACCTTTGACTTTCATGTACATATCATGATACATGTGCTTGTCAATCTTCTTCGCTTCCCTATACTTACGGAGCAAACGCCTAAGAACTCTCATCCTCCTCATCCATAGAATTTTAGTTGGCAACCTTGCCTCCCTTGTACCCTTGCGCTTACCTGTGTAATGAATCCATAAGTATAAAAAAGTTGTATGTTTTAGAGAACATAACAATTAGAAAAGCTTTACTTTTCATGAAGATAATACTTTTATTTCTTAATCCAACTCTGAGAAAGAGAGATTATGGAGTTCCTTTAGCTATTACTACTCATGTGTTATGAAATGCATAGGGAATGCTATGTATGATGAGATATCATTGATAGAAAGCCAACAAAATATTTATCTCAAATCTCAGAATCTAAGGTTCGTAACAAATAATACATTTTTCTGTTGAACATTATACGTATTTGTATTGAATTAGACAGTGAACAGACTTCAAATCAATTAGTTATTGTATATAAAAAATAGTCGAATATGTACATAACTAATGTTGAAGATGATTTTATGTTCACCCACTTTTAATGTAATTTTGTATCAGCAATGTATCATACATGGCAAAAAAAATTGTCCTTTAGTGTGCCAAAACCTTGCTTTTAGGAGTAAAACAAATAACAGTACCATATCCAGCATGACGACCCTTTTTCTTGGCCTCCTTCATCCGACGTGCACGGGATCGGGAGTGAATCTTGGTTGGTTTCCTGATGATAAAACCATCCTTGATCAGCTTCCTTATGTTCTGACCTACACCCAGAGAACCCAAAAATTAAAACTAAGACAATACTTTTGACTCATATGAGTTAACTTCCAAGTAATACCAATTGTATTTCATTTCAATTATAATACAATCTCACCACCAAACTCATGTTACGAACAGCAATCAGTGCACACCAATACCTCTCAATCAATATCAGTTGTGTATTGAAAATTGAAATTAGATATGAAATAGCAAAACTCTTAAAATATAAATTCAGTACAGTTTTCTAGCTCAAACCCTGATAACTAAAAGTCAGTTTTTCAAAATCAAGGAATATGCCATAAAAGTAGAGCATTCATTAATCAAACCTTTACTAATACAATTCACAATATATATTCAGACTCTTTTATCTTGAACTATATCAACGTTTAAGCAACATACATTAACTTTCCAGTTGAAAATGATTTTTAACTACCACATAATATATCTTTTTAATATGTTGCCTACGACAAAATATCAAATGCCATTGTTTGTACAAATCTTAGAAGGCACAATCGTATATATACATAAATAGATGAAGAAAAACAATTGCACAAGTAAAGGTAATTGAGCTAAGCTATAGAATTAATCCAAAACATAATCAGGAACAGTAACACGAATAGAAATCAGCAATAACGGATCCGGACGGAAATTCTGAAACTGAAAAGAATTCATAGATTTCAACTTAAGTGAGAGCCAACAGGTTATTGAGAAATAAAGAAATGACAAATGAAAAATTAAGGGCAAGAGGTAGAAGAACTGACGAGAGTTAGCCATAGAGATTTCGTTGCCTTCATTTGGATCGAGCCAAACTTTACCCCTTCCACACTTGAGGACGCTGGCGGAGAGCCGCTTCTGAAGCTTCAGCGACACCATTTCTCTCTCCTCTCTCTTCCTCTCGCAGATGCGAAGAATAAACAGAAGATAAATTACGAGGTGAAGATTACGTTTTATATCTCCACACAGCTAGGGTTTTGAAGACGGTTGTTTTTGGGTTTGGGCCTTGAAATGATGTGAGGAAGAAAAATGGGCCTTCAACTGTCCAGTCTGCCCGCGACGAGCCCAAACTATAGCTTAAAGGCCACCCAATAAGTAATATAATAAAACTGAGGATTAGAGTCATTCTATAGAAAAATTATACTAGTAATTTTCAAGAAAAAGTTTATAATGGTATTGACATGATAATAGTGAAGCAAAGAAGATTAATGCTACGTTTGAATTGAAGGAATGAAATAGAGTAGGGAATGGAATAGATGAGGGAATGGAATGATTTTTTAATATTCCATGTGTGACGCCCCCAAAATAGGTATACATCACCTATTCCGAGTTGTCAATACGTAGATGCGAAACAACTACAACTTTATTATTACAACAAGAAAGCGTGAGTTTGAATACAAATATTATCTTCTAGACAATATCTATACTCAAATAAATTCTCATCACATTTATTGATACATTATTTTACAAAATGGTGAGGACTACTAAACAATCCTTTCTAAAACCTTCATTCCATACCCCCGACTGCATCGCTATATTCTCGCCTCCCGAGAAGAAAAATGGAACAAAAAGGAAAAGGGTGAGCTTCAACTAGCCCAAGAAAAAGAATATTATGACTAAGATAATATACAACAAATTACTGTTAGTCTTCAACGGGGAAAAATCTAATAGAATCTGAATAGACAACAAATTTTAAATCAATATTCGCAATGAAATAATAATTCATTAGAAGAGTTAAGTAGAGAATGCAAACTACTATCTTCATGTATGACTTTAAAAGTTCATCGCTCATCTTTTATCCCCTGTAACATCAATCAATATACATCTCGAATCAAATATTCATCTTTGCACTACAGCCAAAGATATTCATCGATTAGTCATGTTCATCTAAACACTGCTCATCTTTGCACTACTGACCCAAAGATATTCTTCAGAAATCATTCATCTTTGCACTACTGGGCCAAAGATATTCAATAATATCATCATTTAAGACCGAGGATGATGAAAATATTTTTTAAAGAAACGAATCCAAATGAAACAAAATGACAAGGATTAAGGATTAAGGATTAGTACTTTGTTTTATCCATGTTCAAAAATACCTCAAAAATAATCATAGTGGTGTAAAATTCAAGAATGATCAAAACACGGATCTGATCAAAGCTAGTATCCGAAATAGATATTTTGGACAAAAGAAGAAATTTTATTTTTAAATTGAATAGTCTGATATCGTGAATAAATGCCATATCGTGAATAGTAACTCAACACCAAAAGATAAAATTCCACAAAAAAAACATCTTCACGCTTCATGAATAAAGTACTCGTGAATAAGAATCGTGAATAAGAACTTCATGAATAGTAACTCGTGAATAAGAACTCATGAATAAGTAACCCCGATAGCATGAAAAAGTTTCAAATTTGATAAAAGTTCCAACTAATATTTCAAAGATAATGATATTGAAGAAATAATATCATTTGAGAAAAAATAACATCCCTTACCTCGAAAGATTAAGTACTTCTAATTTGGAATACCGGTATAGTCTTTGAAGGAACTTGCACCGCCTAACAATACTCAAAGTATACTCAAAATACTCACAAGAATACGCTCGATAATATAGAGAGAAAACTTGATTTCTGGTGTGATTTTTAATTCTAACCTAAGACCCTATTTATAGGAAAATCTTTAGAACACCAAAGCGAATTTAATAAAATATTAATATATATTATAAATTTCCTTAGCCCATCTTTGAAGATCTGATTTCAGCAATTAATATCACATGTTAGCCCACTTAAATGCAAAAAACGTTTTTCTTTAAAATAATAATTAAAACTTCCAAAAATCAATTATTTGAAGCTTGAACTTCAATAATTCACAATAAATAGCCTTTTATCAGAAAATTCGAATCTCATGAATTTTTATAGGAAATTCAATTCTCTACAACTTTGCGTAAGAAAGTTTTTCCGATTCCAAATGTAAATTGATTCAAATCCACAAACGGGCAATTTTACAATATAATCAAATTTCGATCGATAAATGGGGTCCAATTTACATGTTTAACATGTTTTAAACATTTATTGCAACAAAAATACTCTTCCTCGTATACTCATATATCCCACATTCGTTGTAAAAATATCACCATTATTATATTATTAAAATATAATAATATATTTAAATGAATTATTTTATCGTAAAAAGATAAAATTTCAATTTTCAACAATTGTCACATTAAAAATTTCTCCATCTATATCCACATAAAATTAATATTTTCCTCATCATATGAATCAATAATTAATTATTCACAAATAATATTACGAATCACAATATTGACAACCAAGCCAGCCCTCAGAGAAAGAGGGGGCTTTCGATAAGAATTTCTCCTTCTTGGCGCAAGCAATTAGGTGACCAAACCTCTCCTTGAATGTAACTTTCTAGACATTGCCAATAATGTTATCTAATAATATTATTCGGATAATATGAATTATTGCTTCGATAATGAAAAATATTGTGTAATGACAATTATCAAAACAACAAAGATATAAAATATCAACGCAAAGCAATTATTAACTCAATAAAATAATTGAATAAGAATTCATCGTAACCATTATTGAGTAGTGCCTTCTTCACGTAAGAATCAATAATTAGTGCAATACCGTGGTGCTACTTGTGTTTTAACCAATTTAGTATTTTAACAAGATTAATACTTGTGAACAACTACGCCAAGTTATTTTTAACCAACTTATATTTGTCGTTTTCTTCATCCAATCGCTTTCAGTTATGGGGACCACACATGGTCATTGGCTTGTATCGCATTTAATATTCCCCGACAAGATTTAATATTCCACGACCAAACGAATATTCCCCGACAAACAATGAATATTTTATAACCACTTGCTTATTTTTTGAAATATTTGCGTATTTTTTACCCCTAACTATTCACATTAATCACATCAACCCTTACTATTTCAAAATAATAAATAGAAAAATTAAATTTCATTAATAATAAGTTGGGGTCTTACAACCTCCCTCCTTATGAAATTTCGTCCTCGAAATTGACGTCATCGCACTGGTGTTTCGAAAAGGTGAGGATACCTCGCTTTCATTTCCGTTTCCAATTCTGAGTCATTTCCTCTATAGCATGATTCCTCCACAAAACTTTAACTTGTCGTCGTGACCTTTGCGCGTAGGACATGCTCCTTCCTATCCAAGATCTTGACAGTACCTCCTCATACGTTAAGACTTGGCTATTTCGTCCTGGTTCTAATTACTATAACGTGGTTCGTTCAGGACGCGCCCCAAATAGGTATACATCACCTATTCGAGTTGTCGATATATATGGTACGAAAACAACTATAACTTTATTATTACAACAAGAAAAGCTGTGAGTTTGAATACAAATATTATCTTCTGCATAATATCTATACTCAAATAAATTCTCATCACATTTATCGATACATTATTTTACAAAAATGGTGAGGACTACTAAACAATCCTTTTCTAAAACCTTCATTCCATACCCAGGCTGCATCTAGTTATATTCTCGCCTCCACGAGAAAAATGGAACAAAAGGAAAAGGGGTGAGCTCAACTAGCTCAAGAAAGAATATTATGACTAAGATAATATACAACAAATTATCGTTAGTCTTCAACAGGAAAAATATAATAGAATACTGATAGACAACAAATTTTAAATCAATATTCGCAATGAAATAATAATTCATTAGAAGAGTTAAGTAGAGAATGCAAACTACTATCTTCTATGTATGAATTTAAAAGTTCATCGTCTATCTTTTATCCTCAGTAACATCAATCAATATACATCTGAATCAAATATTCATCTTTTTGCACTACAGCCAAAGAGATATTCATCACCGGTCATGTTCATTTAAACACTGCTCATCTTTGCACTACTTCGGCAAAAGATATTCTTCAGAAATCATTCATCTTTGCACTCTGTGCCAAAGATATTCTTAAGAAATCATTCATCTTTGCACTACAAAAGCCAAAGATATTCCATAATATCATCATTTAAGACCGAGGATGATAAAAATATATTTTTTAAAGAAACGAATCCAAAGAAACAAAATGACAAGGATTAAGGATTAAGGATTCGTACTTGGTTTTATCCACGTCCAAAAATACCTCAAAAATAATCATAGTGGTGTAAAATTCAAGAATGATCAAAACACGGATACAATCGAGTTAGTATCCGAATTAGATGTTTTGAGACGAAAGAAGAAATTTTATTTTTCGATGAATAAGATCAGATATCGTGAATAGTCCGTCAGTATCGTGAATAAGTAACTCTCACACCAAAAGATAGAAATTCCACAAAAAACATCTTCACGCTTCATTAATAGAATAGTACTCGTGAATAAGAACTCGTGAATAAGAACTCATGAATAAGTACCCCGAGCATGAAAAAGTTCCAAATTTGATAAAAAGTTCCAACCAATATTTCAAAGATAATGATATTGAAGAAATAATATCATTTGAGAAGAAAATAACATCCTTTACCTCGAAAGATCAAGATTTCTAAATTTGAAACACCTGATATAAGGCTATGACTTGGACTTGACCGTATAGCAATACTCAAAGTATACTCAAAATACTCACAAGAATACGCCGATAATATAGAGAGAAAACTTCAGCTTCTGTGATTTTCAATTCTAACCTAAGACCTATTTATAGGAAAATCTTTAAACCAAAAGCAGTAAAATTTAATAAAATATATTATTATTAATAAATTTCCTACGCCTCTTTGGAAATCAGATCCCAACATTTCCCACATGCCAACCTTCTAAAAAGAAATGATAAAAACGTTTTTCATAAAATAAATAATTAAAACTTACAAAAATCAATTATTTGAACTTGAACATCAATAATTCATAATAAATAGCCCTTTCATCAGAAAATTCAATCTCATGAGTTTTTATAGGAAATTCAATTCTCTACAACTTTGCAGAAGAAAGTTTTTCCAAATTCCAAATAGAAATTGACCGAAATCCACAAACGGGCGATTTTACAAAATATAATCAAATTTCGGTCGATAAATGGGGTCCACCGACATGTTTAACATGTTTTAAACATTTATTGCAACAAAAATACTCTTCCTCCTCAGTATACTCATATATCCCACATTCGTTGTAAAATATCACCGTTAATATATTATTAAAATAATATATTTAAATGAATTATTTTATCGTAAAAAGATAATATTAATTTTCAACAATTGTCATTTTAAAATTTTCTCCATCTATATCCACATAAAATCAATATTTTCCTCATCATATAAATCAATAATTAATTATTCACAAATAATATTACGAAATCACAATATTGACAACCAGGCGCCTCAGTGAAGAGAGGGCTTTCCAATAAGAATTTCTTCTTCTTGGATAGCATGCAATTAGGTGACCAAACCTCTTCTTAGATAGAACTTTCTAGACATTGCCAATAATGTTATCTAATAATATTATTCGGATAATATGAATTATTGCTTCGATAATGAAAAATACTTGTGTAATGACGAGTTATTGAAACAACAAAGAATATAAAATATCAACGCAAAGAATTATTAACTCAATAAAATACTAAACAAGAATTATCGTAACCATTATTGAGTAAAGGCCTTCTTACGTAAGAATCAATAATTGGTGCAATACTGGTATCTTCTTTATTCAACAACGCCAGACAAGGTGTTTTAACCACCGGGTATTCCAACAAGATATAACTTGAATAACTACTACGCCAGTTATTTAAAAACAACTTATATTTGTCGTTTTCTTCATCCAATCGCTTTCAAGTTATGGGGCCCACACATGGTCATACTGTCGTCATTTAATATTCTTCCACAAGATTTAATATTCCACGACCAAACGAATATTCCCTACGATAATAATGAATATTTTATAACCACTGCTTATTTTTGAAATATTTACAGTATTTAACCCTTAACTATCCACATTAATCAAATCAACCCTTACTATTTCAAAATAATAAATAAAGGAAATTCCTTTTTATTTAAAAATTTTGGTCTTACAAGATACGTGAATAAGACTCAGACACCAAAAGATAGAAATTCCACAAAAAAAACATCTTCACGCTTACTTAATAGTACTTTCGTGAATAAGAACTTTCGTGAATAATAACTTCATGAATAAGAACTCTCGTAAATAAGAACTCATGAATAAGTAACCCCGACATGAAAAAGTTCCAAATTTGATAAAAAGTTCCAACTAATATTGCGAATTAATGATATTGAAAAATAATATCATTTGAGAAGAAAATAACATCCCTTACCTCGAAAGACAAGATTTAGTTGAAACACCTGATATAAAGCTATGACTTGAACTTGCACCGTATAGCAATACTCAAAGTATACTCAAAATACTCACAAGAATACGCCGATAATATAGAGAGAAAAACTTGATTTAAATTGTGATTTTCAATTCTAACCCAAGCACCCTATTTATAGGAAATTGCTTAAACACCAAAGCGCGAAATTGAATATAATAATATTATATATAAACAAAATTCATATGCCCACATCTTGAATCTGAATTCACCACCATGCACATGTTAAATATGCCCACAACATATAAAAAAACGTTTTTATTAATAAAATAAATAAAACTTCCAAAAATCAATTATTTGAACTTTAGAACTTCATAATTCATAATAAATAGCCATTTTATCGAAAATTCGATTACCACCGAGTGGTTACCATTTTTGTCCGTCTCTGCTTTTCTTTCTCCGGGTTATCATTATTCGCTGACTCGCTATCTCTGTACGATCCTCGGTTGTGGTCCTCAATTGGCCGTACTTTATCTATCTCGCCTAATAATTGAGCCCTGCTTTTCTGACATCCGAATAAAGAGAAATTTATGAGAAATGAGATCTTGACGTATCTTAAGGTTTCAAACCTCTAAGAAACATCCGCGTCATATGTTCCTCATTCTCCACCAAATGAGGTCTGAAACCTAGATAACTCGCAAACTTTGCCTCGTCTTCGAGACACCGCGTTTGTTTTGTTCCAATCGATGAACTCCACTTCCTTCATATAGCATTTAACACTTTCGGGAAAGTATTTGTCATTAAATAGCTTTTTGAAACGCCTCCCAAGACATGCCGAGTCAGTACGGATGGGTACGCTTCACGTATCTCCACCAATGAATCCGCCTCACCACGGAACATAAAGGTGGCGAATGGAACCTTCGTTCCTCCGTGCATCCCAAGACATCGAATATCTTGGTAATTTGTTTGACCCATGTTTCCGCCATGATCGGATCCGCTTTCCCTTAAATTCGGTGGTCCCAACTCTTTGAACTGCTTGGTGTGACAACCCGTGAATTGCTATCATTTCCTCCTCAGATTTTTTTGAACACGAGTTTCCGTCTCGATTTTGCATTAACTGCAAAAAACTTCTAAACATCCCTCGCTCATCATCTCGCTTTCAATGGTGTTGTTCACAAATGGAATATTGCCACTGTTGCGCGTTCTCCTCGTTGGTGAGTACAGAGGCATCTCCACTAAGTTTCATTTCCATTGTTAATATTCTCGATCGACATTCTCAAATCATCATATAAAACAAGGGTTAATTAGGGAAATCAATATATCACATAATATCCCTATATACTTGACCAACTAAAAAAATAAGCTTAGGTAGGACACACTTTAGAAAGGATTTACTCGTCTCTCCCTCCTAGTTCTATTTCCCGATCTCATGGAGATCATATCCCTAAGCTCGATACCAAACTCGTGACGCCCCCAAAATAGGTATACATCACCTATTCCGAGTTGTCAATACATGGTACGTAAACAACTACAACTTTTTATTATTACAACAAGAAAAAAGCTGTGAGTTTGAATACAAATATTATCTTCTGACAATATCTATACTCAAATAAATCCTCATCACATTTATTGATACATTATTTTACAAAAATGGTGAGGACTACTAAACAATCCTTTCTAAAACCTTCATTCCATACCCACTCGTACTCGCTTATATTCTCGCCTCCTCAGAAGAAAAAATGGAACAAAAAGGAAAAGGGTGAGCTCAACTAGCCCAATAAAGAATATTATGACTAAGATAATATACAACAAATTACCGTTAGTCTTCAACAGGAAAAATCTAATAGAATACAATAGACAACAAATTTTAAATCAATATTCGCAATGAAATAATAATTCATTAGAAGAGTTAAGTAGAGAATGCAAACTACTATCTTCTATGTATGACTTTAAAAGTTCATCGCTCATCTTTTATCCATGTAACATCAATCAATATACATCCGGAATCAAATATTCATCTTTTGCACTTCTGTGCCAAAGATATTCATCACCGGTCATATTCATCTAAACACTGCTCATCTTTGCACTACTGACCCAAAGATATTCTTCAGAAATCATTCATCTTTGCACTACAGGCCAAAGATATTCAATAATATCATCATTTAAGACCGAGGATGATGAAAAATATTTTTTAAAAAACGAATCCGATTGAAACAAAATGACAAGGATTAAGGATTAAGGATTAGTATTTTGTTTTATCCATGTTCAAAATACCTCAAAAATAATCATAGTGGTGTAAAATTCAAGAATGATCAAAACATGGATACAATCAAAGCTAGTATCCGAATAGATATTTTGACAAAAAGAAGAAATTTTATTTTTCTATGAATAAAGTCTTGATATCGTGAATAGTGCCATATACGTGAATAGTAACTCTGACACCAAAAGATAGAAATTCCACAAAAAACATCTTCACGCTTACGTGAATAAGACTCGTGAATAAGAACTCGTGAATAAGAACTCATGAATAAGAACTTCGTGAATAAGAATTCATGAATAAGTAACCCCGACATGAAAAAAGTTCCAAATTTGATAAAAAGTTCCAACCAATATTTCAAAGATAATGATATTGAAGAAATAATATCATTTGAGAAAAAATAACATCTCTTACCTCGAAAGATTAAGTACTTACAGTTGGAATCTGGGGTATAGTCTTTGAAGGAACTTGCAGACCGCCTAACAATACTCAAAGTATACTCAAAATACTCACAAGAATACGCCGATAATATAGAGAGAAAACTTCATTTTACGGTGTGATTTTCAATTCTAACCTAAGCACCCTATTTATAGGAAAATCTTTAGAACACTAAAAGCAGAAAATTTAATAAAATATTAATATATATTATAAATTTCCTTAGCCCATCTTTGAAGATCTGATTTCAGCAATTAATATCACATGTTAGCCCACTTAAATGCAAAAAATGTTTTTCTTAAAATAATAATTAAAACTTCCAAAAATCGATTATTTTGAGACTTCAAATTTCAATAATTCACAATAAATAGCCCTTTTATCGGAAAATTGAATCTCACGAGTTTTTATAGGAAATTCAATTCTCTACAACTTTGCGGAAGAAAGTTTTTCCGAATTCCAAATAGAAATTGACCAAATCCATAAACGGGCAATTTTACAGTATAATCAAATTTCAATCGATAAATGGGGTCCACCGAGCATGTTTAACATGTTTTAAACATTTATTGCAACAAAAATACTCTTCCTCCTCGTATACTCATATATCCCACATTCGTTGTAAAAATATCACCATTATTATATTATTAAAATATAATAATATATTTAAATGAATTATTTTATCGTAAAAAGATAAAATTTTAATTTTCAACAATTGTCACATTAAAATTTTCTCCATCTATATCCACATAAAATTAATATTTTCCTCATCATATGAATCAATAATTAATTATTCACAAATAATATTATGTAATCACAATATTGACAACTGTGCGCTTCTCGGAAGAGGGGGCTTTCGATAAAATTTCTCCTTCTCGACGCGCATGATTAGGTGACCAAACCTCTCCTTAGACGTAACTTTCTAGACATTGCCAATAATGTTATCTAATAATATTATTCAGATAATGTAACGACCCCAAAATAGGTCCATTCCATCCAACCCATTCTCGAGTCGCCAAATATATGGTACGGAAAAATAACTACAACTTTATTACAACAATTATCGTGCAAAATACAACAACACATATCTTTGTGAGTTTGGATACAAATATATACCAACTGTAGCGTCACAATGACACCTTACATAAAGGTATAGTCAAAAACCTGCTTTTAGAAATTAGAATCTTTGGGAAGTGCTCAAGAAACCTTCGTACATGGGAGGCCATGCTTTTAGGTTATGGTAGATATCATATGGCCACGAATTATCCTTGGTTGACCCAATAGACCCCAAAGAAAAACGAGAAGATTACTATCGTATTCTTCCCAATGGTGAGTCTTCTCTTGACATATCATTATCTCCACCGCCTCTAATTGGATATTATACTCCAAACAAACACCAAGATTATATAGGTAGTGCTTGTAAATATACTCAAAGTGTGGATGAAACACAACCATGCCTTATGATAACACGAGTTTGTATGTCATTAGACATCTTGTATGATAGTGACAAAACACCCTTCCAAAGTTAAATTCACCTCACCCTCAACATCTATAGACCACCATTCTATTCCTCGCTATCCCCGCTTCGACCCAAATACACTTTTATTACCCGAAAGGAATTGTGAAACAAAAGGGTGAGCACAACTAGCTCGATAAAAGAATATTATGACTAAAGATAAATAAATTATCAATAGTCTTCATCAAGAATAAATCGTAGATTTAGAACATATGGTAGATGATAAAACTTTTCAACCATAGTTGTAGCGGAATGAAGCGATCCATTAGAAGAGTCAAATAGACCATAAAATCTATTATCTTCTCCATGTTAAAAATCCACCAACAATGTTTTATCCTCAACATCAATCAACAATTCCTCATCCACAATCATGTGTATAACTCATAATCGTAATTGTAGTTCTAAATTCCTTTCTCATCCAAGACAAAGATAATTTTCATCACTTGTCTTTACCGAAACATCAAAGATCATGGTTATACCAAATCACGCCTCTGCTCATAATCATACTAATAAATTCATCTTTTTGCACCACGGGCCAAAGATATTCATCAACAGTTCATCTTTACACTACAAAGCAAAGATATTCAACAACGGGTCATCTTTGCATTACAAGCCAAAGATATTCATCAATAATTCATCTTTGCATTCTGCTAAAGATATTCAACAACAAAGTCATCTTTGCATTCTGAGCAAAAGATATTCATATATCAAAGAAATACATAATCATCTCGTAAGTTATATAACAATAATTATAACCATGTTGATCAATTCACCTTTGCACTTAAGCTAAAAATATTCAATTGTAAATTCAATGGTCAAGCTGATCATACCAATCAACAATTCAACTTTTGCACTCTTGGCCAAAAAGAGAACCTATGGTCACGATCATACCAATAATCTACCCATCTTTACACTCAAGTCAAAGAGATATATCATCATTAGGGTTATAAGAATGTTATATAAAAACAATATAATCAAAACATGGTTTTAATTTTAAGAGTAAGATTCATAAATCAACGATAATTTGGTCGGAAAAAGAAACCAATTTTATTGTGAATAGTACCGTGAATAAGAACTCGTGAATAAGAACTCATGAATAAGAACTCGTGAATAGTAACTCATGAATAGTAACTCGTGAATAGTAACTCATGAATAGTAACTCGTGAATAGTAACTCGTGAATAGAACTCATGAATAAGACTTCAGTGTTTATACATAAAATCCGTATCACGTAAATAATGTCATATATACATAAATACCGCCACATACATAAATAGTCTTTGATAATGAATAATACCATATCGTGAATAGTAACTCAACACAAAAAGGTAGAAATTCCACAAAAAACATCTTCACGCTTCATGAATAGTACTTTCGTGAATAAGTAACTCATAAATAGTAACTCGTGAATAAGAACTCAAGTGAATAAGAACTCCCATAAGCATGAAAAAGTTCCAAATTTGATAAAAAGTTCCAACCAATATTTCAAAGATAATGATATTGAAGAAATAATATCATTTGAGAAGAAAATAACATCCCTTACCTCAAAATAACCGTCTTCGATCGAATTTCTGATATATAGTCTTGATGAAACTTGACCTTTGAATAGAAACTCTCAAAATATCAAAATACTCACAAAAATACGCTCGATAATCTAGAGAAAAGAAAACTTGTTTCGGTGTGATTTTCAATTCTAACCTAAGCACCTATTTATAGGAAAATGCTTAGACGCTAAAAGAGACTAAAATAATAAAATAATATTTTTATTATTACAAATTCTACGATGCTAGCCATCAAAGACCCAACACCACTCTTGAAAATAAAATTCAAGCACATGCATTCAATTACCAACCAAAAAGTGGGTCCCACCTATAATTTAAAAAATATTTTATTTTCGAAACTTCAACAATTCATAGAAAATAGACCAGGTTATCGAAAAAATACGAATTTTATGTCCATTCTTTTCAAATCAATTCTCTACAACTTTACGTAAGAAATTTTTCCCAAATTCCAAACGAAAAATGACCAAAATCAAGATACTGGATAAGTTTTCTAATTTCCTTCTCTTCCTTTCTTTTCTTCCTTTCCCATAATTCTCCACTAATTCTCTCTCTTCCCCCACTTTCTTCTCTTACCCCCACCACTTCTTCCACACACACACACAAATACGTACATATATATATATATATATATATATATATATACATTAAAATATTTATAATTATTAAATAATTCCAATTCTATCTTCTCTCTTCCACCTCATCTATTTATAAACCATGAATTTATTGTAAAAATATCACCATCAATATATTATTAAAATAATATATTTAAATGAATTATTTTATCAGAAAAAGATAAAATATTAATTTTCAACAATTGTCATTTTAAAATTTTTCTCCATCTATATCCATATAAATCAATATTTTCCTCATCATATGAATCAATAATTAATTATTCACAAATAATATTACAGAATCACAATATTGACAACCGTGCGCTTCTAGAAAGAGGGGGCTTTCCAATAAGAATTTATCCTTCTTGACGCCATGCAATTAGGTGACCAAACCTCTCCTCGATGTAACTTTCTAGACATTGCCAATAATGCTTTATCTAATAATATTATTCAAATAATATGAATTATTGATTTGATAATGAAAAATATTGTGCGATGATAATAATTGAAACAACAATAATATAAAATATCAACGCAAAGAATTATTGAATCAATAAAATAAAATATTGAATAGTAATTACTTTAACAATTATTGAGTAGTGCCTTCTTACGTAAGAATCAATAATTCAAAAAATCTTAATAATAATCTGGTAATCTTCTCTTGTTTAACAACGCCAGTATTACTTTATTTTAACCACCGTATTCCAACAAAGTTAATCTGAATAACAACTACTGTAGTTATTTATAAAAACTCAAATTTTGTCGTTTTTCTTCATCAAGCGCTTATTAGTTATGGGGCCCACAAATGGTCATACGCTAGGTAAATGCGAATATTCCTCGATGAAAAGAATATTCCACGACCAAAACGAATATTCCCCAACAACAATGAATATTTTATAACCACTGTATTTTGAAAAAAATTCATATATCACCCTTAACTTTAACTTTTATCAATTTAACCATTTCTTGAATAGTAATTATAAGAAAAATTGAATACTTTTATTTCATAAATTTCGGGTCTTACAATCTCCCTCCTTATGAAATTTCGTCCCCAAATTTACGTGCTCAGTATTTCAAAAAGTTGAGAATACCTTGCTTCCATCTTTCATGTCCTCATGATTTCTCAATTGCTCATCTCTCCGTATTTCGGATACCATTCTAGAATACGAAAACAAGGGTTAAAAACAAATTAACATTAATTGAACAAATTAACATATCACATAATATTCGATATTATGACTAACTTATTCCCGATCTCAACAAATAAGCTAAGCTCCGTAGGTAACTCGACACCAACTTGGCGAATGATTTACTTATCTTTCCCTCTTGAGCGTCCCCTACGATTCCGCGATCTCCCCCATCAACAGAAGTCATCATATCCTTATAGCTCGATACCAAATGTAACGACCCCAAAATAGGTCCATTCCATCCAACCCATTCTCGAGTCGCCAAATATATGGTACGGAAAACAACTACAACTTTATTACAACAATTATCGTGCAAAATACAACAACACATATCTTTGTGAGTTTGGATACAAATATATACCAATCAGAAGTACGTCACAATGACACCTTACATAAAGGTATAGTCAAAAACTGCTTTAGAAATTAGAATCTTTGGGAAGTGCTCAAGAAAACCTTCGTATACGGGAGGCCATGCTTTTTAGGTTATGGTAGATATCATATGGCCACGCAAATTATCCTTGGTTGACCTAATAGACCCCCAAGAAAAACGAGAAGATTACTATCGTATTCTTCCCAATGGTGAGTCTTCTCTTGACATATCATTATCTCCACCGCTCTTTAATTGGATATTATACTCCAAACAAACACCAAGATTATATAGGTAGTGCTTGTAAATATACTCAAAGAAGTGGATGAGCACAACCATGCCTTATGATAACACGAGTTTGTATGTCATTAGACATCTTGTATGATAGTGACAAAACACCCTTCCAAAGTTAAATTCACCTCACCCTCAACATCTATAGACCACCATTCTATTCCCTCGCTATCCCCCGCTCGACCCAGCTACACTTTTATTACCTGAAAGGAATTGTGAAACAAAAGGGTGAGCACAACTAGCTCAGTAAAGAATATTATGACTAAAGATAAATAAATTATCAATAGTCTTCATCAGTAATAAATCAGAGATTTAGAACATATGGTAGATGATAAAACTTTTCAACCATAGTTGTAGCGGAATGAGCAATCCATTAGAAGAGTCAAATAGACCATAAAATCTATTATCTTCTCCATGTTAAAAATCCACCAACAATGTTTTATCCCTGTAACATCAATCAACAATTCCTGTCCACAATCATGTGTATAACTCATAATCGTAATTGTAGTTCTAAATTCCTTTCCTCATCCAAGACAAAGATAATTTTCATCACTTGTCTTTACCTGAAACATCAAAGATCATGGTTATACCAAATCACGCTCTCTGCTCATAATCATACTAATAAATTCATCTTTGCACTACGGGCCAAAGATATTCATCAACAGTTCATCTTTACACTACAGGCTAAAGATATTCAACAACGGGTCATCTTTGCATTACAAGCCAAAGATATTCATCAATAATTCATCTTTGCATTCATTCTGTAAAAGATATTCAACAACGAGTCATCTTTGCATTCTGAGCAAAAGATATTCATATATCAAAGAAATACATAATCATCTCGGAAGTTATATAACAATAATTATAACCATGTTGATCAATTCACCTTTGCACTTAAGCTAAAAATATTCAATTGTAAATTCAATGGTCATGATCATACCAATTCAACAATTCAACTTTTTGCACCATCTTGGCCAAAGAGAACCTATGGTCACGATCATACCAATAATCTACCCATCTTTACACTCAAGTCAAAGAGAAATATCATCATTAGGGTTATAAGAATGTTATATAAAAACAATATAATCAAAACATGGTTTTAATTTTAAGAGTAAGATTCATAAATCAACGATAATTTGGTCGTAAAAAGAAACCAATTTTATTGTGAATAGTACCGTGAATAGTAACTCGTGAATAGTAACTCATGAATAAGAACTCGTGAATAGTAACTCATGAATAGTAACTCGTGAATAAGAACTCATGAATAGTAACTCGTGAATAGTAACTCGTGAATAGTAACTCATGAATAAGACTCGTATTTATACATAAAATCTGCAGTATACGTAAATAATGTCATATACATAAATCTTGCCACATACATAAATAGTCTTTGTATACGTGAATAGTACCATATATCGTGAATAGTAACTCAGACACAAAAAGGTAGAAATTCCACAAAAAAACATCTTCACGCTTCATGAATAGTACTCGTGAATAAGTAACTCGTAAATAGTAACTCATGAATAATAAGAATCTGAATAAGAATAGTAACCCCGACATGAAAAAGTTCCAAATTTGATAAAAAGTTCCAACCAATATTTCAAAGATAATGATATTGAAGAAATAATATCATTTGAGAAGAAAATAACATCCTTTACCTCAAAATAACCGTATCTTACATTTGAATTTGGATATAGTCTTGATGAAACTTGTACCTTTGAATAAAAACTCTCAAAATATCAAAATACTCACAAAAATACGCTCGATAATCTAGAGAAAAGAAAACTTGTTTCGTGTGTGATTTTCAATTCTAACCTAAGCACTATTTATAGGAAAATGCTTAGAAGCATGAAAGGAGACTAAAATAATAAAATAATATTTTATTATTACAAATTCTCTACGATGCCACCAACCCATCTTTGAAAGCCATCACCATCTTTGAAAATAAATTCAAAGACATGCATTCAATTACCAACCAAAAAGTGGGTCCCACCCATAATTTAAAAAATTATTTTATTTTCTCAAAACTTCAACAATTCATAGAAAATAGACCGGTTATCGAAAAAATACTGATTTTATGTCCATTCTCACTTTAAATCGAATTCTCTACAACTTTACGGAAGAAATTTTTTCCAAATTCCAAACGAAAAATGACCAAAATCAAAGATATCTGGATAAGTTTTCTAATTTCCTTCTCTTCTTCTTCTTCCTTTCCCATAATTCTCCACTAACTCTCTCTCTTCCCCACTTTCTTCTTACCCCCACCACTTCTTCCACACACACACACAAATACGTATATATATATATATATATATATATATTAAAAAATATTTACAATTATTAAATAATTCCAATTCTATCTTCTCTCTTCCACCTCATCTATTTATAAACCATGAATTTATTGTAAAAATATCACCATCAATATATTATTAAAATAATATATTTAAATGAATTATTTTATCGAAAAAGATAAAATATTAATTTTCAACAATTGTCATTTTAAAATTTTTCTCCATCTATATCCATATAAAATCAATATTTTCCTCATCATATGAATCAATAATTAATTATTCACAAATAATATTACGTAATCACAATATTGACAACCGTGCGCCTCCTCAGAAAGAGGGGCTTTCGAATAAGAATTTATCCTCATCTTGGCGCCGCAATTAGGTGACCAAACCTCTCATTGATGAAACTTTCTAGACATTGCGATAATGCTTTATCTAATAATATTATTCAAATAATATGAATTATTGATTTGATAATGAAAAATATTGTGCGGTGATAATAATTGAAACAACAATAATATAAAATATCAACGCAGCAATTATTGAATCAATAAAATAAAATATTGAATAGTAATTACTTTAACAATTATTGAGTATTGCCTTTCTTACGTAAGAATCAATAATTCAAAAATCTTGTGTAATACCGCAGTGTCTTTCTTGTAACGCGCCATTATTACTTTATTTTAACTAACCGGTATTCCAACAATGTTAATTCAGTAATAACTACACCAATTATTTATAAAAACTCAAATTTTGTCGCTTTTCTTCATCCGACGCTTATTCAATTATGGGGCCCACAAATGGTCGCTACTAGTCGTAATAATATTCCCAATGAAAGAATATTCCACGATTAAACGAATATTCCCCGAAACAACAATGAATATTTTATAACCACTTGTGTATTTTGAAAAAAATTCATATATCACCCTTAACTTTAACTTTTATCAATTTAACCATTTACTGAATAGTAATTATAAGAAAAATTGAATACTTTTATTTCATAAATTTCGGGGTCTTACAATCTCCCCTCCTTATGAAATTTCGTCCCGAAATTTACGTACCTGGTATTTCGAAAAGTTGAGAATACCTTGCTTCCATCTTTCATGTCCTCATGATTTCTCAATTGCTCATCTCTCCTCGTATTTCGGATACCATTCTAGAATACGACTTCAAAACAAGGGTTAATTGAAAAATTAATATATTAATATCCCGATATTATTAACATATCAATAAGCATAATATTAGCGATGATTTACTTATCTTTCCCTCAAATAAGCTTCCCGATCTCCGCCGTAGATCATATCCTAAGCTCGATACCAAATGATTTACACCAACTTTATCTTTCCCTCTTGAGTCCTATTCCCTTCGGATCTCCCCATCAATGTGAAGTCACCAAATGAGAGGATCATTTCCTTATAGCTCGATACCAAATGTAACGACCCCAAAATAGGTCCATTCCATCCAACCCATTCTCGAGTCGCCAAATATATGGTACGGAAAAAATAACTACAACTTTATTACAACAATTATCGTATGCAAATACAACAACACATATCTTTGTGAGTTTGGATACAAATATATACCAATGCTAAGTACGTCACAATGACACCTTACATAAAGGTATAGTCAAAACCTGCTTTTAGAAATTAGAATCTTTGGGAAGTGCTCAAGAAAACCTTCGTACATGGGAGGCCATGCTTTTAGGTTATGGTAGATATCATATGGCCACGCAAATTATCCTTGGTTGACCCAATAGACCCCAAAAAAAAAACGAGAAGATTACTATCGTATTCTTCCCAATGGTGAGTCTTCTCTTGACATATCATTATCTCCACTGTCTCTAATTGGATATTATACTCCAAACAAACACCAAGATTATATAGGTAGTGCTTGTAAATATACTCGTGAAGTGGATGAGCACAACCATGCCTTATGATAACACGAGTTTGTATGTCATTAGACATCTTGTATGATAGTGACAAAACACCCTTCCAAAGTTAAATTCACCTCACCCTCAACATCTATAGACCACCATTCTATTCCTCGCTTATCCCCGCTCGACCCAAATTACACTTTTATTACACCGAAGGAATTGTGAAACAAAAGGGAAGCACAACTAGCTCAATAAAGAATATTATGACTAAAGATAAATAAATTATCAATAGTCTTCATCAAGAATAAATCGTCGAGATTTAGAACATATGGTAGATGATAAAACTTTTCAACCATAGTTGCGGCGAATGAGCGATCCATTAGAAGAGTCAAATAGACCATAAAATCTATTATCTTCTCCATGTTAAAAATCCACCAACAATGTTTTATCCTCAGTAACATCAATCAACAATTCACATCCCACAATCATGTGTATAACTCATAATCGTAATTGTAGTTCTAAATTCCTTTCTCATCCAAGACAAAGATAATTTTCATCACTTGTCTTTACCCGAAACATCAAAGATCATGGTTATACCAAATCACAGCCTCTGTTCATAATCATACTAATAAATTCATCTTTGCACCACGGGCAAAGATATTCATCAACAGCCATCTTTACACTACAAAGCAAAAGATATTCAACAACGGTCATCTTTGCATTACAAGCCAAAGATATTCATCAATAATTCATCTTTGCACTACAAAGCAAAGATATTCAACAACAGTCATCTTTGCATTCGAGCAAAAGATATTCATATATCAAAGAAATACATAATCATCTCGGAAGTTATATAACAATAATTATAACCATGTTGATCAATTCACCTTTGCACTTAAGCTAAAAATATTCAATTGTAAATTCAATGGTCATGATCATACCAAATCAACAATTCAACTTTTGCACTCATCGACCAAAGAGAACCTATGGTCACGATCATACCAATAATCTACCCATCTTTACACTCAAGTCAAAGAGAAATATCATCATTAGGGTTATAAGAATGTTATATAAAAATAATATAATCAAAACATGGTTTTAATTTTAAGAATAAGATTCATAAATCAACGATAATTTGGTCAGAAAAAGAAACCAATTTTATTGTGAATAGTACCCGTGAATAGTAACTCGTGAATAGTAACTCATGAATAGTAACTCGTGAATAGTAACTCATGAATAGTAACTCGTGAATAGTGTAAGACCCCAAAATTTTTAAATAAAAAGGAATTTCCTTTATTTATTATTTTGAAATAGTAAGGGTTGATTTGATTAATGTGGATAGTTAAGGGTTAAATACGCAAATATTTCAAAATAAGCAAGTGGTTATAAAATATTCATTATTATTTGGGAATATATTCGTTTGGTCGTGGAATATTCAAATCGCTTGGGAATATTCGTATTTACGGCCTTGACCATGTGTGGCCCCATAACTAAAAGCGATTGGATGAAGAAAACGACAAATATAAGTTGTTTTTAAATAACAGGCGTAGTTATTCACAGTATTATCTTGTTGGAATACCCGGTGGTTAAAACACACTATCTGCCGTTGTTGAAGCAAGATAGCATACCTCGATATTGCACCAATTATTGATTCTTACGTGAAGAAGGCACTACTCAATAATGGTTACGATAATTCTTGCTTCGAAGATTTTATTGAGTTAATAATTCTTTGCGTTGATATTTTATATTCATTGTTGTTTCAATAATTGTCATTACACGATTATTTTTCATTATCGAAGCAATAATTCATATTATCTGAATAATATTATTAGATAACATTATTGGCAATGTCTAGAAAGTTACGCTCTAAGGAGAGGTTTGGTCACCTAATTGCGCAAGCAGAAGAAGAAATTCTTATTGAAAGCCCTCTTTTCTGAACCGCACGGTTGTCAATATTGTGATTCTGTAATATTATTTGTGAATAATTAATTATTGATTTATATGATGAGGAAAATATTGATTTTATGTGGATATAGATGGAGAAAATTTTTAAAATGACAATTGTTGAAAATTAATATTTTATCTTTTTCTGATAAAATAATTCATTTAAATATATTATTTTAATAATATATTAACGGTGATATTTTTACAACGAATGTGGGATATATGAGTATACGAGGAGGAAGAGTATTTTTGTTGCAATAAATGTTTAAAACATGTTAAAACATGTCGGTGGACCCCATTTATTGACTGAAATTTGATTATAAATGTAAAATCGCTTGGATTTTGTGGATTTCGGTCAATTTTGTTTGGAATTTGGAAAAACTTTCTTCTGCAAAGTTGTAGAGAATTGAATTTCCTATAAAAACTCGTGAGATTCGAATTTTCTGATGAAAGGGCTATTTATTATGAATTATTGAAGTTCTGAAGCTCCGAAATAATTGATTTTTGTAAGTTTTAATTATTTATTTTATGAAAACGTTTTTATCATTTCTTTCTAGAAGGTTGGCATATGGGAAATGTTGGGATCTGATTTCCAAAGAGGCGTAGGAAATTTTATTAAATTTTCGCTTTGGTGTTCTAAAGATTTTCCTATAAATAGGATCTTGGGTTAGAATTGAAAATCACACCGTAAATCTGAAGTTTTCTCTCTATATATCGAATCGTGTATTCTTGTGAGTATTTTGAGTATACTTTGAGTATTGCTATACTGGGTGCAAGTCCAAGTCATAGCCTATATCCTGTGTTTTAATTTAGAAGACTGATCTTTCGAGGTAAGGGATATTATTTTTTTTGTAATGATATTATTTCTTCATATCATTATCTTTGAAATGTTGATCTGAAGTTTTTATCAAATTTGGAACTTTTTCATGTCTGGGTTACTATTCATGGGTTACTATTCATGAGTTACTATTCACGAGTTACTATTCACGAAAGTTACTATTCACGAAGTTACTATTCACGAGTACTATTCATGAAAGCGTGAAGATGTTTTTGTGGAATTTCATCTTTTGGTGTGAGAGTTACTTATTCACGTGATACGGCCTTATTCACGTATCTGATCTTATTCAATTTAAAAATAAAATTTCTTCTTTTCGTCTAAAACATCTATTCGGATACTAACTCGATTGTATCCATGTTTTGATCATTCTTGAATTTTACACCACTATGATTATTTTTGAGGTATTTTTGGGCGTGGATAAAACCAAGTACGAATCCTTAATCCTTAATCCTTGTCATTTTGTTTCATTTGGATTCGTTTCTTTAAAAAAATATTTTTCATCATCCTCGGTCTTAAATGATGATATTATGGAATATCTTTGGCTTTATAGTGCAAGATGAATGATTTCTTAAGAATATCTTTGGCTGTAGTGCAAAGATGAATGATTTCTGAAGAATATCTTTGGCAGTAGTCTGCAAGATGAACAGTGTTTAAATGAACATGACCCGGTCGATGAATATCTTTGGCCCGTAGTGCTGAAAGATGAATATTTGATTCCGATGTATATTGATTGATGTTACAGGGATAAAAGATGAGACGATGAACTTTTAAATTCATACATGAAGATAGTAGTTTGCATTCTCTACTTAACTCTTCTAATGAATTATTATTTCATTGCGAATATTGATTTAAAATTTGTTGTCTATTGTATTCTATTATATTTTTTCCTCGTTGAAGACTAACGATAATTTGTTGTATATTATCTTAGTCATAATATTCTTTTCTTGAAAGCTAGTTGAGCTCACCCTTTTCCTTTTTGTTCCATTTTTCTCGGGAGGCGAGAATATAGCGAAACGCAGTTTCGGGGTATGGAATGAAGGTTTTAGAAAGGGTTGTTTAGTAGTCCTCACCATTTTGTAAAATAATGTATCAATAAATGTGATGAGGATTTATTTGAGTATAGATATTGTCTGAAGATAATATTTGTATTTAAACTCACAGCTTCTTGTTGTAATAATAAAGTTGTAGTTGTTTACATACATGTATTGACAACTCATAATGGGTGATGTATACCTATTTTGGGGCGTCGCGATGGGGGGTGGGGGTTGGGGTGGGTGTGTGGGGGGTGGGGTAGGGTGGGGTAAGTGGGGTAGGGGTGGGCGTGGGATAGGTGGGTGGGGGTGGGTTAGTAGGGGATGGGGGTAGGTGGGGTGAGGTGGGTTGGTAGGTAGGGTAGGTGGGTTGGGGTGGTTTGGGTGGGGGTAGGTTGGTGGGGGTGGGGTGGGGTGGGGTAAGTGGGGTGGGTGGGTGGGTGGGTGGGTGGGTGAGTGGGTGGGTGGGGTGGAGTGGGGTGGATGGGGTGGAGTGGGGTGGGGTGGGTGGGGTGGGTGGATGGGTAGGTTGGTGGGGTGGGGTGGAGTAGGTGTGGGGTGGGTGGGGGTGGGTGGGTAGGTGGGTTAGGGGTGGGTGGGTGGGGTGGGGTGGGGTGGCTGGGTGGGGGTAAGTGGGGTAAATTACGAAGAAATAGAAATATGAAAATTCCGAAGAAATTATCAAATCTCGGCCCCTTCTCTCTCGTCGTTCCCAGATCGATCGAATTGAGTGAATATGTAAAAAGCCCTATTATATCTTTCGGGGTATATTTGTCAATTACTTAAAAATAATGGATGGAATGATTTATTCCTGGCCACCCCTCAAGGAATGAAAATTAAAATTTTAAGTTAACTATCATTCCAAGAGGAATACATTATTCCGTTGGAATAAACAAACCAAACAACATTTTTATCATTCTAATAGAATAATTCATTCCATTCTCCCTCCTATTCCATCGATCTAAACGTAACATAAAAGTAATAATACGTTAGAAATTTAAAGTCATTCTATAGAAATAGAAAGATGTCTCTAATATTAAGATTACTTGGCATAAGACACATTTAGATTCTTCTTTCCTTCCGATAATAAGATTTATTGTGTATAATTAATTAAGCTCTCCATCATATTTATAAGGTTTGAAAAGAAACCACTAATATGAAATGCTTCTTATCCCTTAACAGTGGTGTTTGGATTAATTTATATGATATGAGTTTGTAGCAGTTGTATTAGCTTTGGGTGGGGCTTATAGAACCAACCCATTAGTAGCCCATATTACAAAGGCGGGTTGGCCCGTAAATAAATGGGCCGAAACGAGTGGGTGAGTACAGGTGTAGTACATTATTTCACAAAGTTGTGTAGTACATATAATGGTCAATGTCATCCACTTGAATGTTATGTGCCACAAGGACAAACGACACACATGTTGGTTGGTAGCCGGTAGGTAGGAAATACAAACGCGCGGGAGTATGTTATATGTATGTACGTATCTCTGTGGGCGCGCGACTTCCGCGGCCGCAAAGAACCAGAAACCAGCAGCGCCCGCTGCCCACAGGAATTTCTCAGCTTTAGTAAGTAGTAACGTAACCCAAACACTAAACATCAATATTTCTATATTAATAATTTATTTAGTTTGGTCCTCAAATATTATCAGTACTTTTGTCCCGGAAAAAGGAATATTACTTTTTTACTTCCTTTATTTAGATCTCATTTGTAAACATTAATTAGAAACATATATTTGTTTCTATTTAACTCATTATCAATTAAATTGGAACTCCTTTTTTTTGAAAATGAAACTAATAGAAGAATTATAAAAGACGTGCTTATTTTATTTGTACTTTTCAGTTTTCAATAATAAATTTCAGTCACTAGAATTTAGTCCCCATCAATCATTAAATAATACTGTCTCTCTCCCAAGATGAAAATTATCTATCGACTTTGATGATTAAATTGACAAATTTTCAAATTAATAGATGTTATTATTCTTTTGAATATATACAAAAACCTATAAAAGTTATAGTAAACTAATACAATTTAGTACTAATTTTAATATTTATTTATTTTGAAATTTTAAATATGTGTTTAATTATTAATTTTAAACAATTAATTTGACCACAAAAATTAATGAATGACTTTTAATTCTGAGACCCTAGTGAGTAGAGTTAAAAAAAAAAAGAGTAGTTTTCTAAATGTAAACCCAAAATAATACTATTTGACAACAACTTGAAATTTCAATATTTGACACACTGTAAAATGAATAATTTAACTTGAGCTCGTCGTTAAGAGCCTGTCAGGGAACCACTTATTTTAAAAATAACTTATAAATTAAAATATAAATTAATTTATAAATTATTTTAAATTATAACTTATAATTAAAAATATTCGTCATTCGGCATCAATTTAATTTACAAATTAAAAATTAAATTATAAAAATATTCATTCATAATAATTTATAAATTAAAATAATATAAAAATTACTAAAAAAATATTAATAAAAAAAGAATAAAATAGAAACGAAATAATATAAACATTATATTTTGTGAAACTAATTTATCTTAAAATTACTTATAAATTATTTTAAAATAAATCACAAATAATCACTTATTTTTTAACTTAAAACTCAAAAAATAAGTGATTGTCAATTACAATAGTGAAAAATAATTAATAAATTGATTTGATATGTTGTTCCCCTAAAGTCTAAACTATTAAAAATTCAGTCTTACAAATAATTAATCCAACGAATTTACAGCTACCCATTAATAAAATTAAAATAGAAAGCAAAACAATGTTGTTGTCAATTTAACAGCTCTTTAAACGACATCGTCGAAACTCCAAAGATTTAGCAAACCACCGTCCCCGACGTTTTCCAGCACCGCACTAGTCGGACCTGCTGCCGCCGTCGCCGACTGGCCATCAAGATACGGAATTTCATAAAATTTCATGTAAGATTCGTAGGCCATTAGCTCATCCGAGAGCTTCTGCAGTTCGTTCTGTTCCTCCACTTGATCAATCACACTCTCTTTATTTTCTCTCTCCTCTTTTTCTTCTTTTACCTTCTCCACCTGCTCAGTAATACTAAGTCCATCGCTTAGTGATTGGTCGTTCAATGCAGAAAACCCAGAATGAGAATTTGACCCAAATTGATTCATATTTTTGACATTGAATTGATTAAAGCAGTCCTCGTTTGGGAAGTTAACTTTGGCTTTGTTTCCTCTAATCTTGCGAGCTTCTTTGTCGTAGGCTCTGGCAGCCTCCACAGCCGTGTTGAAAGTACCCAGCCAAACCCTCACTCCTTTTCTCGGATCCCTAATCTCAGCTGCCCATTTCCCCCATGGACGCTGCCTTATTCCTCTGTACATGTTCTTCCTCTGCCTCTTTGCTGTCTTTCCGAGAGGTACACCACCTGTTTGTATAAAGTCCTCAAGTCAGAAAATCGAAATAAAACAAAAAATAGAGGAAGAAGAGGCAGAACGTGGGAAAAGTTACCTGAATTAGGCTGCGGTCTTTTGAGGGTTCGAGTCTCCTCCTGAGGGAAATGATTAAATTCGGACTGGAAATTGTCGAGTTTGTCGGAGAGAGATGTGGGCCAGAAGTCAGCGGCGGAGACACGGCGGTTGAAATTTCGAGCGGTAAGATCACCTAGGATTGGACCTCCACACATTTTGAATCAGAAAATGAAATCTTTTGCTTGATATGAGAGAACTTGAACTAAATGATGGTAATAATATTTGAGGCTAAACTTGAGGGAATTGTTTGGAAATAGATTTGTTTTTGATGAGAGAGAGAGAGGCAATAGGGGCCTGGGGGGCTTTTGTAGTATGAGCCGAGGGGTGGAAGAGGAGAGAGAAAATGGGTGGGTGACAGCTGATAAAAGCGACTTTCGTGGCCCTTTCTTCTTTTTGACATTTGAGTCTTCGAATTGTCACGTGTTTTTACGGAGGTGTTGGTCAATCTTAATAAGAAATCAGAAACATGATGATTTCACCCAACACTAATACTTTCATAATAAACAAATTAATATAATTTTTATGACAAAATTAATCATTTTTAAAATTAACAAATCTTCAAGATACATATAAAGAAATTATAATCATAGTAAATTATAAAAAAAGTACTACTAATGTTAAGTTTTATGATAAATATAATTTTTTTAATTATTAATTTTAAAAATAATTATTTTGACCGTTAAAAATAAACTAAAACGCTTATTATGGAATGAATAGAGTAATTAATTGTAGATTACGCAAAAATTCATGTAAAACATAAAAATTGAATATGAGTGTATTTAAATTTTATTTATTTATATTTTAATTTCAACGATAAATTAAAATATAAATAATTAAAATTTTAATATACTCGTATCCAATTTTTATATCCACGTAAAAGAGTTCTAGATTATGTTCTTGTTGGATGGAAAAACTTCGGAAGCAAATCCACAAAAGCTGACTAGGAGCGAGTCTAAAAAACTTATCCTAATGTAATTTTAGTTCCGTTGAAGGTCTGTTTAGAAGGTTGACTAACATTTGTAATTTACTAATAATATCCCTTGTCCTAATGTAATTTTAGTTGCGTGCATGGGTCTTTTTAGAAGGTTTCACTAAAAATTTTCAATTTACCAATAATGTTGCTTGATATCTATTGTGCATAACATGTAAGTCTGGTATGAGCCTGTTAGACCCAAAAACGGGTTTTTAATATTAAATATTAAAAATAAAACTATAAATATAAACTATATATTTATTTTTTTGTAAAAAATAATTTTTTAATGAAGAACTAGAGTATTTATAAGAAACTATTTTTTTGCTAAATTATTTATAAGAAACTAATTTATTATTAATGTTTAACACTAAAAGTTAGTTATTGATATATTAATTAATATAAATATTTAACATTAAAAGTAGCAAAGAATATTAATTAAATTTTAATGTTAAATATTAGTATTTAGAATATCAACTAAGTTTTAATGTTAAATATTGAGTAAATTAACTAGTATATTAATTAAATGTATTTACACAAAATTAAGAATGAATAATTAAAATTTTAAACTTTAATAATATATTAATATATTAATTAAAATTAATGTATTACCCCATGCAAATTAAAACTTATAGCTTGGACGACTTATTTTATTTTATTTTTTTCTTAATCGGATTTGGTCAGGCCTAGACTTCTATTTAATCAACTAACTAGTTTGAAGACTATGGACTATTGGCTTATGAAAATTGTCAAGTGGGCTTTGAGAAGGGCTAAGCCTAGGTCGGATTGACAGACCAAGCCTTAAGCCGAATCAGGCCCAGGTTGTATCATACTATAGTTATTTCCAAGTCAAACCAGACTTTACAATTTAGTAGGTCGGCCCCGACCATGCTAAGCCTTGAGTGACTAGACCAGGCCAAACCCAACTCGAGGCAAAGCCCTATAGATCATTATGTTATAGATTCTTATACAAATGTGGAGGACTCACATTATAGATAAGTTTAATTAACTTTTTACATTATCTTTTTTATTTTTTTAATACAGATGATAATAATATTTGTTTATGCACATAGTAAGTTTAATTTTATTAATCCACACATATCCATTAGTGGGTATGGGTATGGGTATGGGTATGAATATGTCCGAAAACCAATGCCCCAGAAACCTAAGATGAACGAGGCCGGAAAAGCTGTTTTGTTTTCAGGCATTGTCAAAGTACTTGTTAAGATGAACAAGGGTTACTTCTTTGCTGAAAGAGTGCAAGGCATTCCTTGAGAAATCTCCATTGAATGATTGTAAGGTTCCAACTGATGTCAACAAAGGGATGAGTGCTGCTCCGATCCTCTTGCTTATTAATTCTTCTAAATCCAGCCCGGAGAGTGCTAAGCCTGTTCCCCAAGGTTATTAGATTATTTGGTTTATGTTGATTATTTTTTGGCATTTAATTAAAATTTCTTAAATTAAAGTAGGATTATTTTCATGTTACTACATTATGGATTGGTCCACACTTACTGTACTTGATATTCCTCTCCACACTTGTTGCACTTAGTATTAATTCCATACATTTATTACGCTTGGACCGAGTATCCCATTAGATCGATCTAATATAAATTATATGCATGGATGACTAAATACATAAATAATCAATAGTCAACTCCTGAAGCAATAATTTATTAAATGGAATGAAGTCATCTTGCATCCCTTGAATCTATCTTACAATTAATAGAACAAACATATCGATCCGTATTCAGATAATTCTTTTAAAAAATAAACGCGCTGAATGCATGAAAAAATAAATATCCCCTGAATCTTACTATTAATAGAAAATTTTAGGCATGAATCATGATTCCCTAATCGTAAGGATTCTAATTTTGTATGTTTTATTGGAATATTTGAATTATAGTCGGTGTCCATAACAATAATGTTTTTGTGACTTGAAAACCAAAATGTCAAGTGGCAGGGCACCTAACGAAGCCAGAAGATGCCAAAACCCAATTCCAGACAGACTTCCAAGCTCCAAGTCTAGTCTACTCCTTTTTGTTTTTCTTCTTGTTCGCTTCGCACGCAATACCTCCTCCTTACTCCCCCTTTTAAAATACAATATGACAACAACAATTATATATTATATTATATTATTACTATAAACTTATTGACAAGTGTTATATATTTCCAGTCTATTATTAATACAAAAATTCTATAACAAATACGAAATTTTCCAAAACAAATGTAATTTTCTTTTCAACTTTTTATTTTTTCTATTCCCTTCCACCTATAAATTATTAAAAATAAAGTTAATACGTTTGTTATCTCAATACTCCATTCATATTTTTTTTAATTAACGTTTTAGGAAAAATTATAAAGATTAAAATAGTTAAATATTAAAATTCAATATTTCATTTATTTATTTTTAATTAATGTTTTAGGTAAAATCATAAAAATTAAGATATATAATTAATGTTTTGTCTCATTGATCAGATGAGATATATTACTCACTTCAAATTTATTAACAAGATAAAAGAGTAATGACTTTATTTTTAAACTCTATAAACAACATATAAAAAAATCAACAAATTTCTTCCTTTAAAAAAAGAAAAATAATAAAGGTTATTTTTCATTTAATAACCTGCAAAAAAAAATTATTCTTTTAATTTACTATGTTGTGCTGTTTAATTATATGAATAGTTCTGGGGCGACCGTTTATGGCGACCGGTTCAATTTTTATTTTTTTTTAAAATGTCTCTCAAATAATTTATAAGATTTATTGGAATTGAAATTTTTACAGAAAAAAGTGTTTTGGATGTCATTTGGATACACCTAAATCTTTACAGACTGTACAGGCATATTTTTTACATGTATCCAAATGACATCTAAAACACTTTTTTCTGTAAAAATTCCAGTTCCAGTAAATCTTATAAATTATTTGAGAGACATTTAAAAAAAAAATAAAATTGAACCGGTAGCTATACACGGTCCCCCTAGACTTTTTCTAATTATATATATATAATATATGTGATCTTCATTTTCCACCTCGATTATCACGCCTGAATCATTGTAAATGATTTAAAAAAAATAAGGGAAAAAAAATTATAAAACGGAAGGTCCGCGTCAATCTCCGGAAAATTCACACTTGGCTCAGTCTTCTTCCACAGTAGTATTACTGAATTACTAGTAGTAGTAGTAATCTCTCTCTCTCTCTCTCTCTCTCTCTCTCTCTCTCTTCATGCAAAACTAACCCCTTAACTAATAAGTGAGATCCCAAGAAATACAACACCTCGAAAACACAAAAGATACTCTCTTTCTCTTTCTCTCTCTCTCTAGCTCTCCAGAGAGCTTGAATTGGATTTGGGGGTATTAGTAGTGTTAAAAAGGAGGGATAATTATGGAGGGTAAGCAAGAAAGGAAGAAGAGGATGGGAATTAAGATAGTGGCCGGCGCCGGCGGTGGCCTTGCTGGTATTATTTTGTTGGGTGGAGCTTTAGCTACTGCTGCTCTGGTTTCTACTTTTGTTATTAATAGAAAAAAACATTCCAATTCCACCCATAACCAAAAAACCAACCAAATTGATCCGTTAGACACGTCCAAGTTGAAGGACGACCGTCAAGTAGGAAGCCAAGGCCTCTCTTTTCTTGTCCCAGATTCTTCTTCACCAATAAATCATCATCCCAGGTTTGAAAATTATGGATTATATTTCTTTTTCCAATTTGTTGGTGATTATAAATCTGTATGGAATTGATGGGATTTTTATGTTTAAACATTTGCAGAAATGGAACTGCAGAAACCCAAAATGAGTTGGGCTCCACTCAAATTTTGATCTTGGTAATTCCTAAACTTCTAATTTTAGTTTTATTTTCTTCTTATAATATTAGTCCATGGACCCCCTTATAATCAAAAGTTCTGAATCATGGTAGATTAAGTTTGATTAAAATTAGGATGCTTATAAGTAACTTTGTTTATTAATTTGTTCAGGATGAGAATCCTAAAAATGAAATTAACGGTGGGAAAGATAAAGAGATTCTCTTGTCTGATTTTCCTGAAAAAACAGGGAGCAACCCCTTGTGTGATGAATCCAGTATCAGTACAGAAGAATTCTCATTTCCTGTTTTGGACAGTTCATTGGCTGAGAAGGTAAACAAGAAGAATGATTCTTTAGAAGAAGTTGAAGCAAAGAAAGTGGATGAAGAGGTTAAGGTAGTTCATTCCAATCGGGTTGTCGTAGATTATAACCACGAAATTCCATCAAATATTGAAGAAAAAGATGGAGTATGTGATGGAAATGGAGGTATTATTGTTGGAAAAATCAAAGAACCGGTTGAGGCAGCTCAGACTGATCAGCTTGGAGTAGATGATAACCTACATGAACCAGGGGAAGAATGTGATGATGATGGAGAGATAATAACTGTTGAGAAATGTGAAGAATTGGTTGAGGCAGCTCATGCTGAAAATGGGATACAATTGAGTCGAGAACAAGAGGCCGCCATGGATGGAGAAGAAGAAATTATCTGCTTTGATAGTTCAATAACAAATAGTAATGAAGCTGAAACTTATGGTGTAAACAAGGCAGATATCTTGTTGACAGTGATAGACAGTTCATCACTTTCCAAGCCTGGAAATGATGATTCTGCTGAAGTTCCCTTAGCCATTGAAACAATGCAAGTAACGAAAGGGGATGAAGCGATTGAGCCAGTTCAGGGAGATCAGATCACAGTTAAAGACAGGCCACAAGCACAATTGATTGAACCAGAGGAAAAAGAAGAAGAATCCTACGAGGTTGATAGAGAAATTACTAATGGGAAATGTGAGGAAGCAGATGAGATTGCGGTAGAAGATGATGACCAACAAATGCAACTGAGTGAGTACCAAGACACCCCCATCAATGGTGATCAAGAGAAGCTGATCCTCTCTGATAAGTTATCGCCTGAGAGCAATTCATGTATAGTTTATGTTGTCAAGGTGCAAGAGTTCTCATTAGACGGTCCTTTGCTTTCTGAATCTGGAAACTTGAACGAAGACAACTCTGCAGAAGCAGCTCTGCACGTAGAAGTTGTCAAACCAATGGAAGAGGATGAAACAGCTGACGAAGTTCTTTATGACCAGATCATAGTAGAAAACAACCCACCAACGCAATCCTCAGAAAAAGGTCAATTAGAAAATTGTAAATATTGCAGTGAAAATGTTGTTGCCAAAGGGGAGGAAGCTGTTGCGATAGTCCATGAAGATATTGTCGTTGTATTAAACAACCCAAAAACACAAGTGAGAGAAGAAGAGGATGAAGATAACGATCATGTTGGCAGCAAAAATGTTGATGAAGCAGTTGAGGCAGTCCATGTAGATGTTGAAGTAGATAAAAACCCGCAAACACAATTGAGTGAAGAAGATGACGATGTCAATAATGGTGGCAGCAAAAATGGTAAGGAAGTAGTTGAGACGGTCCAGACAGATATTTTTGAAGTAGAAAACAAACTACAAACTCTATCAAGTGAAGAAGACGAAGAAGAGAGTGATGATGAAGAAGATGATGTTGGAAAAGTTGAAGAAAGTTCAGAAACAACAGGAGACTCGTCCCTGGAATCCAATGCTGAGGCTATTTGGCCGGCTGAGTCGGTGCAGGAATTGTCACTCAAATTGAAAGAATTGCAGGCCAATGACCAGAACTTGGAGGAAATTAATGAGGAAGATATGACAGTAAACACGAAGCATAATTATCAGAATGGTTATGTCCAGTCCAACAACCATAACATCAAAGAAGAAGGCCAAGGCAAATTTGTGAGGGCCTCTACCCAGAAGTTCATGACAGAGAAACAACCGATAAACTTTTTCAACCTAAAAATTTGGATATTGTCATTGCTGGTGCTTTTGCTACTAGTACTTTGGCTTCACGTTGCTAAATAGGTTCCTCCAGGTGTCATCTTGAGTGAAAGTTCTCTTCCAAGTTCCAGTAATTTTGAGAAACTGAACACCCAGCCTATTCTATGTACGAGCTTTATATAATCTCTACCTCCGCCCCATAAGTGATTTTTTTAAATTAATATACTCCAATACAAATTTTACAATATTTTCCATATATGCCTCCATTATTCTTGACTTCGTTTCCTCCATTACTCACTATAATTAAACGATAATCTTCCCATAAATCCCAAATTAATCTTTCGCAGGCTTTACTTTTTTAAGTCAAATTGACTATTTTAAATTAATAATTAAGAAATATATTTCTAAAATTATAAAATTAGGATTAGTAATAAATTGTATACTTTCTTTTTTGTTATAATCTCTTTACCTATATATTTTAGCAAAAATAGTAAAAGATTAGTTTTAAAAATGCTTTAAAAATCAAATGAAGAATTAATTTGAGATGGAGACTATTAACTCTTCAACTCCAATAAAGTATATTAACTAGACTTTTTTTTTTAGCGCCACAGGTTTGGCTTATGCATGATTTAAGTTTAAAAAATCATTATTATGGGAAGTAATCAAACATGGAGAGTCTTTTTTCGCTCCAGGTTTGGCTTATGCATGAAGTTGAAAGCCTAATGGAAAATGTTACTCATTCACCTCGAAAAAGAGGAATTTTTAAAGCTAATAATCGTAGTAGCTAATGCAAATAAACATATTACTGGCATAGTTCAACAAAATTGACCAAGAAACTCTTATTTCCCCATGTTTTGTGAAGATTAACTGGAATACTGAACAAAAGAACTGATGACACCATAAATGAATATAGCAATATAAAAGCAAGAATGACTACATCAACATGATTCATTGGCAAAATAATCTAATTTGAAAGAAATCAAGTTTTGTCTACAGAACCTGGCAAAATTCTGACACCAATTCTAGCATGCTGGCTTTTCATTGTGATACTTGCAAGTGTGAGGGCTCCCACCCCACACTGCCTCTCCTACCAGTTTCCTCCCTTAATATTACTACTCACCAATTACCAAACACTTCCATAGCAACGCAATGCATACCAATACATTAACCCACGACTCATTTACTTGCCACACCACTATCTCCTAAACTTCATCCATCATTGGCCCTTACGTTCTTTGTTTCTCTTAAACACACCCACCATCTACTCAAATGCTTCTTTTTTTCCCTCAACTTCCACCATCGTCAATCTAGCAAAGTTATGAGCATTAAGGAAAATCCAGACTAGATAAAACTACCACGCTGGAGGCATATACTTCCTTCACAATCTTACTTCCACAGGACCACAAGTACATCAAAATGTACCCCTAAACAAGAATTTTTCTTTAATTAAGTATAAAATTATAAGCACCGACCAAGACTGACCGACTGACTTGAAAATAGTGAAAACTGGGACTTTGATTTGGGGGGAGTGAATCTTATTTTAGGACATCCCAAAAAGAGAACCCGGACTCTCATTTTAGGACATGGTACAAATAATTTAAAAATCTCAAGGACAATTAAGGTAATAAAGGAAAACATGAAAAATACATATTATGTATAAAGTCATCTTCAACAGCTTTGTATAATTATTTTCTACTCTTACTTGCAGGTACCTGTACAAGTATACTCCATGCTCTACTCTTCTCACTATATACAGTCTCCTCTCACTCCATCCTAAGCTCATATTGACTCGGTGCTTTATTTCATCTGAGTGTTCAACATATAGATGAAACTATGTAACTCGACCCAAAAAGATCTCATTTTCAGAGGACAAAACTTCACACCCAAGCCTGTCTCAGCTGGGTGGTGAAACCCATCACCGGAACCAATAATTGATTAGCATTCTCGAATTTGTTGGTTATCCCTTGAACCAGGCCAGCTACAACCAGTTGACCATCCCAAAACACCAAGAATAAGATCCACTCTCGAACAAACACTAACCTGAATGGCAAAGACACAATTCTCATGTCAACAGCAATAATAAATACAATATTGGGTATAGAAATGCACATTTGCTATGCATACCAGACTGTCAAGGCTCGCTTCAACATGAAATAAAATAACAGCCATTCCTCTTCCCCTGTCAACCTCGGCCTGCAAATTTCAAAAAGTTTATTACAGATGCGAACAGTTTCAGGGACTTGAAAAGAAACAACATATGTCGTAGATAGTTCCCCAAAATCTATATCAGCTACTCACCACACAAGAGCATATTGTGATGCCTAAATCAGCCAATGACGTTGTGATCTCAGCCATCATGCCTGATTTTTTTGTAAATATCAGATATTAACAAAAAGAATAGTAGAATACAGAAAAAAGTCAATTTGCAATTTGCATACGACAAAGCTATCTACAAATAGACGGAGGTGGATCACGGTGTCGCATAGTAACTAAAGCTCATAAAGCATAATGGTACTAACTTGATCCATCAAAATATCAAAAATTGTTGGCACATACACATATATGACAACAATTTTCTGTTTATTTTGATAATAATACCTAAGATAACACGAAAAGGGGTAATATATATAAAAAAATTTATATACACAAGTGTACCTCTTCGATCTATACAAGCCACACAAAACCACTGGATGGAGTGCCCTTCAAGCTTGTCCCAAGATGCAACTTTGTAAGCCCGCCAGCTCTCTAGACCAGGCAGCACTTCCTTGTACATCGGAATGTTAGCAAGTATCATCTCAGCAACACCATTTCCTTGTGATAACAAAGCCTTCAAACTCACATTCTGCATATGCTTGCTATGGTTTCCATTTACCTTGGGAACCTTGATGCTACCATTTTGAATTTGAAAAACATCATCATCTTCACATACTTTTTTAGAAGACATTTTCACAACATTCCTGAGGATTTTCTCCCATGTGTGTTTACTCCCTTTAGAATAATCGGAAACCTCTTCCACCTCACAATCCTCTTCAGAATCAGCAGCAAATTCACTTACCGAGTCAGCTGTTAATTCAGATGCAGATAGCGCAGCTTGCTCTTTCAAAAACTGAACAACATGAAGTTTATATTACTACAGCAGAGGCAGGGGATACCATTATCCATATTCAATGCCATAGACAAAACTTACTTTTATAATCTTGTGTCTGGCGCTACGTGTTTTTGCATGTTGCAGCCACTGCTTGTGTCTCTGGAAAGCAGATTTGCTAGAGAGCGCCTAACAAAAAGCAGCTAGTGAGCTAAAATAAAATCTACAATTGATAAAGAACATGATAAAATTAAAAGGCCCAGGCCAAGAATTTCACATGGGGCATGCTTAAGATTAGGTTGACAACCATCAAGTTATCTTTATAGTCGCAATAATTGCCACTATTTATTCACTAAGCTATATGTAGGATAAACTTAAAAGTGTCATTATCCAGAAAATTTAAATGGTAACAGGACAAAATGCTCAAACTTTCCAAAAGAAAACAGAACACGTCAATCTATTTAAAATTTTCAAAACCCAAGGCTGTCCAAATTTATGAAATTGGCTGTGGAGTAATTTTTTATGAGAAAGGGAATTCATATAAAATTTATATATACAAGTACCATCAAGATTTCTTCATTGTTTTGTGGTGTTATCATAATTCACTAATGGCTAACCCTCGCATGCACTTTGAACCACGTCAATACACGACATCGTAGTTTTACATTAAGAGTACAAAGAGCACCGCCTTCTTCTTCTTCATAATGCATATACAATATAAAAAAAATATTATTTCACCAAGTCCAAGGCATTTCGATGGAAATACAACCATGCCATGTACAAAGAAGTGCTACTGTAGAGACAGGATAGAAAAAGTTTCTTGCAAGTTAACATATACAAAATGAGAGAAGGAACTGACATTATAGGTTATTATCTCAACAACCTCGGCGTTTGCAAGTATATGCAAGGGAGAAACAAGATTACCATTGACCTGCAAAAAGAGAAAATCTTGCAATGACATTTTGATTCATGAAGAACAAACTACACTCAAGTAGAATAAAATACCTTTGCAGCCACCATTTTATTTCCAATTTCAGTGTGAATCATGTATGCATAGTCAATGACAGTTGCCCCCATCGGAAGATTTTTAATCTGTAAATGGGATAAAACAAATAACTGAGACATCAAAAAAATAAAATTCTTTTACATGTTAAATAATTCGTCCTTTACCTCTCCCCTTGGTGTAAATACAAAGACACGGCTGCCTAGAAGATCTCTGGTGACGGTGTCCACAAACTCCCTAGAGCTCATGTTCCCCACAAATTCTTCTTGCCATTCTCTAATTGCATTGAGCCAACCAATCTGGAAGAAAGGAAGGATTTTTTTACAAAAAATAGTTCAGTCTCCAGAAAATAGGAATATATATATATATATACACACACACACACACGAGGAAACCTCTTGAATGAAGATCATGAAGCATCAAGTTTTTGTAAAACATACCCTGAGAGCGACATTTGCATTGTTAAGACTGATTGTTTTGGCTCTTGAACTTCTCCCATTTGGTATTGTGTGTTTAATTAAACCGTTAACGAAAACCTTCCCGCTATAATGAGCAGCAATGCCTCTCTCTGCTATCAAATCCATCTCTTCAGTCCTTATCTGCCAAACATACATCAACCAACATACAAATAAACATCTGGCAAACAATTAAAACCAAATACTGGAAAACAGATGATGCCTACAAAAGTTGAAAATAACAAGCAAAAAGACTTCTCAGCATCGTAAGAACTTACAGAAATTAAAGATAAAGAAAAGAAGGAATACTTGAAGACACTACCTGAACTTCCAGCCGAAACATGCTCTCATAGAGAAATGGAATTACAGTTGTATGAAGACTCTGATAACCATTAGGTTTCGGGGTTGCAATGTAGTCCTTCATCTGTTACAAAAGTTTGACTAATATTTCTATAAATTTAAAAAATGATTGAAAAAGAAGGAAAAAAAGGATGATAAATATCAGCTTAAAAAGAAGGTATAAGATTGAGATACGCACGGCTCTAGGAATTGGGGTCCAGATTCCATGTACCAGCCCAAGGACATGATAACAGATCTGCAAAAGGAACAACAGTGAGAGAAAGACAAGTAGCAGACAATAATGAGTACATGTCAGACTTTTTTCTCTATAATAAACAATAGTTTGAACCTGGTTTACAATATACCTGTTACAAGATTACACAAAAGGCCCAACACCAATACATGGCTTTGGCCTTATAATAATCCTCAAGCTGGTGATCCAAATGTTAGAAGTAAGTCAGGTGAAAAAGTAAAAATAATGTCAAGTTTTCAATTAACCACCTGAAAGCCATTTATAACAACTAACCTGTGCTATCTGGTTGACTTCATATATGGAACCTTTAGATTTGAGTACAGCTTTATAGATACTGTAATAAATAAAGGAAAAAAACAAAACATTAAGAGCATGCTGAAGAGATCTTTATAGAAACAGTAGCACAGTCATATACGGTCTCCTAGCAAAAGGCAACCGAAATCAATTCATTTTGGCTCCTGAAGGAAATTTCCCACAGAAAAATACATGACAATCTTTGCATGAAATAATTTTTGGATATCGTATCCACTATAGCAAAGTGGTTTTAGCTTTCTAGATGAGGCATGCTAAATATAAATGTATAATAGGTAAGCACATGTGATCATGATTCATGTCCCATACCAAGACATGAATACCTCCTCAAAGTGAGCAACAAAAAATATACACCCAAGCTGAACATCATGCGGGACCAACAGCAAGATAATTCTAACATAACGTTCATTTGATTGGTAAGTACAACTCCGTATCTTAGTTTACATATTCCTCACTTCTTCAAAAAAAGTAAAACTCTCATAAACATCATACGATGACTTTGCAGGAAAAGATAGTAATACCACTCGATCAAACAATAACCAGCTAGCAATCAACACAATAACAAATTTTTTTCCTTTTGAGCTTATATTAATTATATGAAGATAAAATAAAGGTTTGTGAAAAAAATCAATTTCACAAATTGTTAATCAATTTTTTTATATAGAAATATTAAAACAAATATTAAAAATCATAAGATTATTTATTTATAAAATAAAGGTTTCATGAAAAGGAATCAATTTCTCTAAGAAGTAAAAAATACAAACTTGAAAACAAAAATTATTAATCAATTATATTATTATACATATATGAGAATATTAAAACAAAGCTCATTAAAAATCATAAGATTATTTTATTTATTATTTTATGATTGAATCATGACATTAGGAATAACATGTTCTCTACCAAGAAGTAAAAAACACAAACTTGAAAACATTAAAAATATATATATATACAGACACATTATATTATATACGATTATTCATTATCCGACTCTTTGTGCAATCATTTTTCAGAGAATATGATCCGGACTTAAAGACAGATTTACCATAACAAAAGTCCACGATTTGAATGTTCTCCATCTATATTGTCTATGCAAGTTTCTCCAACTTAAAACAATGAAAGTTTTCCTTCAGTTCATGAAACGTAAAGGCAAACTATGAGTCCTTTACAATTTCTATTTTCCTTCTTAAAATTGTTTGAAACTGAAAAGTTGTGTTTGGGCATGCCTACGCAAATGAGTTACTAGTTCTGTTTGCTGATCTTCTAATCATAATACATAGAAACCACCAACTATGAAGAGTGATAGACAACGTGTACGCCCGTGTCAGCTAACATATCTCAAAATCTGATAGAAAAATATAAGAACTGGAGCAACCCCACCTGACACACCTGATAAGAGAGGGCGGTGGGAGAAGAAAAAGAAATAGAAAACACACATACATAATAAAGAAGGTAATAAAAAAAATCAGGGATTTACCAGTAAGGCTCCTTACTTGCAGACCGAACTTCAGTTTTCACCGTCATTAGGTCTAAGAACTGATCATCCTCAATGTTCTTTATCAAAATTTTATTTGCCTAATACAGGGAGAAGATCCTGATAAGCAGAGGACAACAATCTGAAACTGATATTTAATTGTTACTTATTTTTAGACATGGCCCCAAATGTACACAACCTAAAATTGCTCACTGCAATGCTTGGTTTGTAATGGCATCAAATTTAGCTATAATAGCTTCAGTTAGAACCACATGCCATAACTTTAATGAGAAAGAGGACATTGGTACCTCTATAAGTTCCTTCTCATGTTCTTTAAGTAGTTCAGCAACTCTTCTCTTGACCATAGCATAGTCTTGAGCATTTGTGTACATGAAGGATAGGTTTTCAAGTTCAGACTGCAAGAAGAAAGTCATACATACATTAGCAGAATATGCGCAAGGCAATAAGAAAACAATTTTTGAATCAAATGGCAATGTCGAGAAGTAACTCAATTGAAAACAAAATAGTTTTGCCCTTAGGAAACTAGCTACGTCTGAAGGTCGAAAAGTATTACGACACTAACACAGAGAATCTTTCGTATGTACTACATAGATTGGCAAGGGTATGGGATGTGTGTCTGACATTTCCCATCTCGTATGCCACTAGCAGGTTATTTACCAGCAGAATTTCATTATTAAATTGTTCAACAAAGTCTCTCAGTTTTGTTCCTTTTAGTGCATGATTGCCATAGAATGAGTGAAATGTCCATTTAGACACTTCAAAGTTACATAATTGTCATCATACCATATGAAATAAATTAATTTTTTGAAAAAGAAAGAAAAAATGTCATCTCCCATGTAAGCGAATTTGAAGCTTAAAGCAAAGTAGAAAACTGACACCAAGATGCACACCAATCTAATTTATGACTGATCGAATAAAGAGTCAATTACTAGACATATGGAAATCAAAAGTCAGAAACTCAAATGCAAAGATAATAAAAGATGCACACCTCAAAATTATAAAAAAAAAAAAATTAGGTCTAATGGACTGCTTAGTCGAGGGCTTTTCGGCAGGCCTATAGGTCAAGAGAAAGGAAAGACTTCGAAGTCGAGGAAGAATGGATCAACGGCTAAGAGCTAGGTGTATAAAGTATGTACAAAATGAGAACTCAACTTCATAAATAGAAAAAAAAAGGATGAGCACCTAGAGCACATGCAAGGATTTTGGAGTATCCAGCAAAGAGATATTTCACCTTCAACTAAGATTACTTTGGTTCTTGAAAGTTGATTAACTTGCACAAATTATTCATGAGTTCAAAAACAAGGAAGAGGGATTTGTTGTGGAGTCCATATAGAATGATACACACACTTGATAGTCCTCAAAAACTCACCACCAAAATACAAAAGGAAGTAGACAGCTTACCTTAATCTGGTACATTCCTAGAAGTTTTGCCAGAGGAGCAAAGACCTGCAATGTCTCCATTGCAATGCTGGCCTGAACACAATGAATAATGTTAAGAGCAAGGACAACTGCATTATAATACATTTTAACTTGAAAAGAAAAGAAAAAACTACAATACTAAGTAAAGATTCAAACGACCTGCTTATGTGGTGGCATATGTGAAAGTGTCCGCATGTTATGTAATCTGTCAGCTAATTTGACAATAATAACACGGACCTGAAATAGAAACATTGTTACTTGCCATGTGGTTCTGATCAGAAACAGCATGGACATGATGAAAGAGTTTTATGCATATATCACCTCTTGAGTCATAGCTAAAAACATCTGTCGCAGGTCATCCGCTTTCACATCTTGCACCGAATTACTTTCATTTTTACACTTGAGTTTCCCTAGTTTAGATACCTAGATTACCAAATAGAACCAAGCTGATGTCAGCAGTGTCAACAACACTAATTCAACTTAGCAGTGTTACATAAAAGCACATGGTCCAGCAGTAATTAACTAATTTGAACAAAATTACCTTAGTCTCTCCTTCTACAATGTGGCGCACAGTATAACCAAACTCCTTATCTATTCTATCGAATGTGACAACATTTGTATCCTCAACTGTGTCATGTAATAAACCAGCAGCAATTGATTCCCAATCCAATTCCTATAATATAGTTAAAAGTCAGTTAAAGTTTGACAATAGAAGCAATGCAGCTATCAAATTGCAGATGGTGAAAACACCTTCTCAAAGTGAAGAATGTTTCAAAAGTGCAAAACTCACTAGTTCTCCAAGTATTCGTGCAACTTCAACTGGGTGAATGATAAAGGGCTCTCCACTGCGCCTTTTTTGACCATCATGAGCCTCAAAAGCCAGCTGTGAAAATAAAACATAAAGCTTTGACGATCGTTGTCTAAAACCCACTGGTATTAGAAAATATAACATCAAAAAGACGTGAACATGGAAAATGAACAGTCTAAAAAATAAGAGATTACGGCAAGAAAATTAACATTACATGGTGCAGATAAACAATAACACAGGCTTACATTCAGAGCATTACGAACTAATTCCAGCTCCTCCAGTGGAAGATATGAAATATTAGGCTTAAGATCCTGAGGACAATTACAAAATCTGACATTAGTTTACACCTGTTCAATTCCCACCACCAAGTACAGACAATCTCCACCTTTGTGTACAAAAACTTGTTACAAGTATAACTCCTAAACAAATTTTGTTTGGGCTGCATATGGAAAAATAAGATTTCCATACGTCATCTATGATAGAAAGTTCACATATATAAGCAAAAGTACTTCGCAACTCAACACCCAGATAACAAAGTAGAATAACTAAAAATTTAAAAGGAATTTTTAAAGGGGAAGTAAAACAAGGTAGAATTAATTCATTATACCATAAAAACCATCTAGATTCTCCCCTCCTTTATAACTTATGTTTTTTGAAATATCTACGAATATTTTTGTTATTTTTATGACTTCGTGTTTATAGAAACATTAATGTTATATTATTTGTTGAATGTTTTTTATTTTCTCCAGCAATATCTATTTTGTTGAATGTTTTATCATATATAAATAAAAACTAGACACTTTATCATATATAAATATAAACTAGACACAAATATATACATATATTTACTAATAAAATATGTACCAAATCCGCCCCCGCACTCGAACCCCAAATTTTAAGATTTGACGAATCTTCAGATCCCCGTATGACGCACTAGTATCCCTAAAATTGTATATGTGCTTCTTAGGTTCTTAACATTCAAGTATAATTGGATTTGTAATCTTTGTTCGTGCTCCATATTCATTCTGATCCAGAATCTTGCCCCATTATAACAAGTTGTGCTAAGTATAAAATGTCCAACCCAATATATTACTCTCTTTTCCATTTAAGTCTTTTCCTCCAAGATAAGAATCCTTGGAACTTTAAGCTACCTAACCTTTTCATATTTCAAATTACCATCTAATATTACCATTTTTGAATGAAATACATGGGGGTATACACAACTTAAAATTTATTGAAATAAAAACGTAATAGAACTTAAAAGGTAGACTTTTCAAATTGAAACACTGTCTTTTTTAGATTAAAAAGGAAGACTTTGTTTTGGAAACGAGAAATACTTGTGACAAAGATCCAGTATCTATCATTCTAACGCAAATAACAAATGACATGTTTTGTTCAAGGTTTATGTTTTAACTTTTAACATTCAAGTAGGTAGCCAAGGGGTGAGGTGTCCTTCATTTCATTCTATGAAGCTTAGTATTGAAATTCTGGCAACCTGCTCCCAGCCAGCAAAACAATTCCCAGGTTGAGATGGGCTGTGTGTACGAAGCCTTGATAAATATTCATTGTGGCATTTTGATTTAAGTTTTTTATTTCTAAGAGATGGAATAGAAAACCCGATTGAAGTGTAATGATCATAAGTCCGTAATGCATTGTCTGTCCCATGATAGGCCACATTCTTCTACCATTCCTGAAAGTTGATGACTATTCATATCATCCAGAGGTGTATATTCCCATTCTGACTGGATAAAGTATCACAAGTCTGATTGTTACAACCTTTGGACCCTAATATTATTTATTAATCCCAAATTAAGTAGGATGGTTTGAATGATACATAGTTCTAGGAGGAACGGTAAGGAACTAAGGATAGCATTACTTTATTTTACAACCTTTAAATAAAAAGAAGAGATGGCTTAGAATTTGGATAGAATGAGCTCGTTTATTTTGTACAACCGAAATAGAAAAGGAGCTTAATTAAATTGGGTCGGAGGGTGTAATAACCTTTTCAGTTATTTTATTTCTGGATCTCTCAAATATACCTTACAAGGTAATACGTATATTGTATTATTATAGTTGTCATAATACTAATCAAAGTAATAGTATTATTCACCAATAACAAAAGAAAGTGTAGTATCAAGAAGAAACTCCGAAGTTTAAATACAAAGTGTCAAATTGCAAATTGACAACACTAAATATATAACAACCAGTTCGGGAACATTTCTCAATACCTCCCACAAACTATCAGGAGAAACCTCGTCATAGGATTCTGACGATAACGATGGAGAACAACATAAATGCCATTTTTCACGGGAAAGATGAAGCAAACTTGATTTTAAGACTCTTTGTCGAAGAATAAAATTTGATGCATCAGTGGATAAACAATCTCCCACGTCAGGCGGTTCACATCTCTGTCACAAGAACAATATTGCAATGCTACGGTCAGTAACAAATCCAGAAAACCAATTTCGAATACAACCCAACAAGTCATGGAAGCACACATATTCTATGTGCAGTAACTAGTTGATGGAAATGATAACACGCACATGACACACTTTGCAACCTGTCTAATAACATCACATAGCATCATGTGACATGGTCCAATGGCGTTGAGAATTCACACGTGCACTCATGTGCACTGCAACATTTCCCTCGCTTGATTACACAATTTTTGAGTGAAAAGGACTCCACAGAAAGTTAATGATGTTAGAAAATCAAATATATAACATCTAATGAGTGAGTGTATGCCTGTGGTCAAGCTTGCCATTCCTGTTTGTTTTATTACAGAAGGTAAAAACAAGATGCTAATTAAGAAAGAAAAAGAAATGACAAAAGTTACAAAGTAGATACGATGCAGACAAAGAACTTTCACAGGTGACAACCAAGAATTGAAACAAGTCTTACATTTTCATATTCTCAAAAACTTTTTTAATGATTGAAACCATAAAAATTCATTTTTAAAAGTAGAGAAAATAGCGAAACTTCCATCAATCCTGGAGACCTAATTGCAATCACTGTCGTACGAATATGCAGTCAACATAAGAGGAGATAGCCAACCTACAAACTTTAGAACTGAACTAAAATACTACTTCTGCAACCAATGCTTCTATGTGATATTAATCCAAAACAAGCACAAATTAGCTTTTGAGAAATTTCTAAACCTAAATGCTTCAACTTCCTTTTGATGGGAGAATTTATATCATTCTTCCTATTAAGTCCAGAAAATCACTTCAAGGCTACTTACATTTACGATTTTTTTTCATAACTTACAAAGAGCAAGTGAAAGAAAAGGGAAGAGAAGGACAAGAAAATGAATTGTAAGAAAATACTGGAGCTGTGCAGTGGCGAAGCCAAGATTAGTTAGCAGTAGGGTCAATAATTAGAGGCTTTGATGGTTCACGGTTTGGCTTTTTGCTTTTTACATTGTGGCGAACATATTTGATGTATGAGATTTAGGGGCTGACTGATCTCTAATTAAAAAAAATAAATTTGAGTGGGGTCAAAAATTAAGCGGGGGGGTCAAAAATTGAGTGGGATAAAAAAATCTTTTTTAAGTGATTTCAAAAATTGAGTGGGGTCAATTGACCCCACATTTTAACCATAGCTTCACCACCGGCTGTGTCAACATTCCATTACATTAGTTTTTAGACTGACCATTTATTAAAGAATGCAGTTTGATAGCCTAAACCACATTTCTATGCGGAACTTTAACTGAAAAACAGGTTTAAAAGAAAAATGTACTCCATATATAGCAAAATAAAAAAGACTAGCAAAAAATCCCTCAATCCTAAAGCTAGCAAGAACTAAAGAGTGTTTTAGTAAGGCTCTCTAAAGAAATACTTACAAAATTAGAAACATATATGCTTACGACTGCATAAATGATACTTCACCAGATTTAGCAATTTGAGGTCAAGTTAAAAGTTTACCTTAACACAAAATCTTCTTCCACTTGGTCCAAAACCTGAAACTGAAACAAGAGAAGAATGCGCAGTGCTAGCAAGAAAGCCAGTTAATGCCCTAGGAGCTTTCCACGCACATGAGGTGGTGCTACAGTCGTATTTTCCATTTCCCTCTCCTTTCGGAAACTTACAAATATTCACACATTCAACTGAAACTGCAAAATTCACATTAAACACAATCACAAAGAAAATAAACACCCTAAATGTCAAATCAAAAACAAAACAACAAGAATCGGAGATTAAAACAAAGCAAAACGGACCTGACATTGCCATTTCTACTGGAAAGCATCGGAACAGAGTCGTCTCATTTCATCAAAACAAGCATCGAACAACAAACAAAGAGCTAAACAATAATCAAATAAACCGAATCTAGAGATTCAGTCATACAAGTATTTACGCATGTATGTATAGACGGCGAAATTAGAGAGATGAAGTACAAGTGCGGCAGAGAATCAAAAGATTCCCATTCGTCTTCAAATGGAGAAGAAGCGTTATGATTGTCTCTGAATTGGAATTGTGGAGAAATTAGGGTATCGAAGATAGCGAGCGATGGATTCAGCGAAGATGGTGAAGAGATAATTTAGAGAGAGAAAGATTGTTTGGAGATGACAGGGAAGATAGATAGGTAGATAGAATTTAGCCGAGGCCACATAAAAACCTTTTTGATCAAAAAACAGATATATATATATATATATATATATATATATATATATATATTCAATCTGCGGATTTTACAATTGAAATTGTTATTTAATGGGCTGCGACGCTGCGTTATGGTACACGGCAAGTGAATGTACCAAGGAGTGACACATAAACAGTAAATTTGGAACAATTTTTAGACATATATTTTTGATATTTTAATATAATTTTTTCTCACGAAACATATAGTAATAAAGTTTTTATTTTTATGTGAAAATAATAATAAAAAATATTAAAAATGTAAAATTATGCTTCCTCATTTTTCTATTTTAGGTAGAATCACTATTTATGTTTCTTATATTTATTTTCATTTAATAGATGACAAAATGATAAATAAAATTTATTTTTCTTGAAAAATTATTATTCTTTATTTATTAAGGTGTGTACACTAGTCATGGAAGAGTATCCGTTCACAATAATATTTTTCAATAGAATTTTGTCAACAAATGATCATGAAATCTCAAGTTTTTTGATTGGACGGTGGAGAGTGAAGATAAAATCATGAAGCCATGTAAGACTAAAAAAAATTAAAACTTCATATTTCTAGACATTACCATGTACTACAAGATAACTAATTTTTTGTATACAAAATTGTGAAAAAGATTATTAAAAAATATCATCTCATTGAGCAAAAAAGGAAATAAAAGGTTGAGGTTGCAGCTGAAATTTTGAAGTTTAAATAACTAGGGAATTGTCCAGTACAAAAATAATAAACTGGCCGGCCCAGGAAAAGGAGAAAGATTCTTCTATGTTGGAATAAGGATCAATGCCTCCTGAGTATCTTCTCTTTGCTGCCTACATATAGAATATACCTCTATCAGAATAAGCATATTTCAAACTTTGAATTACACCCCTAATATGTTCACTTTTTTAAAATGTAGTTGAAAAAATTTAGAGATTTTCACATTCATTTGGATATTATGTAATTATGCCTTTTAATTTTTAGGCAGTTACTTAATTTGATTTGTTTTCCTTTTTTTACTCTTCAAACTTATTTATACATTGTTCATATCAATAAGAAGCTATGTTATAATTCTTCAATTTTTCACTGACACATTAATGATTTCTCCAAAACAGTGGTATAGTATAAATGATTTCATTCATTTATAGTTGATATTTGAATATAGCATAAGTCAATATGATAGTTGTGTGTATTTCAGGAAATTTAAGGATAACTCATTAATTTATTTTTTGTTTTATGTTGATGATATGTTGATTACAACAAAAGATACTTCAAAATTGAAATCACAATTGGACACTAAGTTTGAGATAAAAGATTTAGGGGCCGCTAAGAAGGTTCTTGGCATGGAGATTCAGTGAGATCGTCGAATTAAGAAATTGTACTTATCTAGAAAAACTATATATATCGCGAATATGTTAGATCGTTTTGGTATGAAGAATGTCAAACCAACAAGTGCTCCTCTTGCTACTCACTTCAAATTATCAAGTGATCCCTACTCTAGTGCAGTTGGTAATCTCATGTACGTTATGACTTGTATTCATTCAGGTATTTTCACATGTCATTAATGTGGTATGTAAGACCCCAGCTTTTATAAATAAAGATGAATTTTTTTTTATAAATATTATTTTTGAATATTATGGAATAAATTTGATATAATGTTATAGTTGTGGGTAATATTTATAAATTTTGCAAAAGTAAGCAAAGTTGTTATAAAATATTAGTTTGGTGGGGAATATTCTTTTTGTTTGGGAATATTCAGACGACGGTACCAATCATCGTTAGTGGACCTCATTAATGGAAGTATTATAAGAGTTAAAAAGCGACAAAATTATTTTTCTATAAAAAATAACGACAGAGGTATTATCATCAAAACCGCTGACTACCCTTAGTAAAAATACGATGTCGCTGTAGTTGTATAAGTAGCACACGATATTGATTATTGATCTTACGTGAGAAGTCACTCACCTATGCTCAATTATTACTCTGATGGTTGTTGCATTATATCTCTTATATTATTGATTCAATTATTGTCACAAAGATCATCCGTATAATATGTTATAGTATTAAATTATTAATTGAGGCGACAAGTTATAAATGATTAATAATTGTTGAAAGATTAAATATGTGTTGATTAAAAATAAAATGATTTGTGGTAATATTTATTCAATCTCATGTATATAAAGAGTCCATTATGAGATGTTTGTGGTAACTTTGATTATTTTATGGGGGCCCAATATGTCATCATCTAAGAGTCCTTCGTCAAATCGATAGTAATTACCTTTGTGAATAGTAATTACCTTTGTGAATAAATAATTACCTTCGTCGATAGTATTTACCTTACCGTCGATAGTAATTACCTTTGTGAATAAGTAATTACCTTTGTGAATAGTAATTACCTTTGTGAATAGTAATTACCTTCAAATCAATAGTATTGACCTTCAATCGATAAATATTTACCTTCGTCGATAGTAATTACCTTTGTGAATAGTAATTATGTGGCGCCCCAAAATAAATCTATTCCATCCAACCCATTCAGAATCGCCAAATACATGATGCAAAATAACTACAACTTTATTATTACAACATATAAACTGTGAGTTTAAATACGAGATATTGCCATCTGAATAATATCCACACGCAAATAAATCCCCATCATAATTATTGATACATTATTTTACAAAATGGTGAGGACTACTAAACAACTCTCTCTGTAACCTTCATTCCATACCTCACTAAGACTTTCGCTACATTCTCGCCTCCCGAGAAGAAAAATGGAACAACAAGGAAAAGTGGTGAGCTCAACTAGCCCAATAAAGAATATTATGACTAAGATAATATACAACAAATTATCGTTAGTCTTCAATGAGGAAAAAATCTAATAGAATACAATAGGCAACAAATTTTAAATCAATATTACGCAATGAAAATAATAATTCACTTAGAAGAGTTAAGTAGAATGCAAACTACTATCTTCATGTATGAATTTAAAAGTTCATCGTCTATCTTTTATCCTGTAACATCAATCAATATACATCCGAAATCAAATATTCATCTTTTGCTACATGTGCCAAAGATATTCATCATTAATCATGTTCATTTAAACACTGCTTTCATCTTTTTCAGGCCAAAGATATTCTTCAGAAATCATTCATCTTGCACTACGGGCCAAAGATATTCAATAATATCATCATTTAAGGTAGAGGATGATGAAAATATTTTTAAAGAACGAATCCCGTGAAACAAAATGACAAGGATTAAGGATTAAGGATTAAATACTTTGTTTTATCCATATCCAACAATACCTCAAAAAATAATCATAGTGAGTGGTGTAAAATTCAAGAATGATCAAAACATGGATACAATCGAGCTAGTATCCGAATAGATATTTTGGACGAAAAGAAGAAATTTTATTTTTCTATGAATAGTATCGAGATATCGTGAATAATAGTCTTGATATCGTGAATAAGTAACTCAGACACCAAAAGATAGAAATTCTACAAAAACATCTTCACGCTTCATGAATAGTACTTTGAATGAATAGTAACTCGTGAATAAGAACTCATGAATAAGAACTCGTGAATAGTAACTCATGAATAAATAACCAGAGCATGAAAAAGTTCCAAATTTGATAAAAGTTCCAACCAATATTTCAAAGATAATGATATTGAAGAAATAATATCATTTGAGAAGAAAATAACATCCCTTACCTCAAAGAATCAAGATTTCTAAGGAAAGATCGGAAGTGATCTTTGAATGAAACTTGTCTTGAGCAATGACTCTCTCAAAGTATCTAAATACTCACAAAATACGCTCAATAATATAGAGAGAAAAGAGAAAACTTTGTTTACGGTGTGATTTTCAATTCTAACTTAGCCCTCTATTTATAGGAAAATGTTAGCCGTAAAGAAGGACTTGACTTGCACTTCGATGGCTTTTACCTGCTACTATTGCCACCCACCACATTTGAAATAAAATTCAGCACATTTTTTACCAACCACAAGTGGAGCCCACCAATTCTAGAATTTTCCACCAAAATCATTTATAACCTAATTTACGAATCGAATCACCTCTTAAAATTCATAATAAATTATACGCTCATTTTTAACGGTTCAAAATTTGTGGACATATACTCAACTTATATATGTATAACATATCCAAAAATTACAACGATCCAACGATCGGATTAAATATTATAACTCACACAATAAAGTTTCGTAATAACACCGATTTGATCTTTTAATACCTCCAATCCGACAAAATACAAATAAAACATCTCAAAGATTAATTCCTTCATTAATAACCACATAAATAAATCCATCATTTATATTCATATAAAATAAATATTTCCTTATCATATGAATCAATAATTAATTATTCACAAATAATATTACGTAATCACATTTATAAACCACCAAGTTGTTCCTGAGAGAGAGGAGGCTTTCGATAAGGATCTCTCATCTGGGCGCAATTATTAGGACCAAACCTCTCCTTGAGACGAACTTTCTAGACATTGCCAATAATGTTATCTAATAATATTATTCAAATAATATGAATTATTGATCCGATAATGGGAAATCTTTGTGCGATGACAATTATTAAAACAATGATAATATAAAATACCAACGATAATTATTGAATTAATAAAATAAAATACTAAATAATTCTTATCGTAATAATTGATTAGTAGTGCCTTCTTACGTAAGAATCAATAATTGATGCGATCGCATGTCTTCGCTTGTTCGACGCGTATTAGTGTGTTTTAACCAATTTATTCCAACGATGATACTTGGTAACAATTCTGTAGTTATTTTTAAACAACTTATATTTGTCGTTTTCCTCATCCAATCGCTTTTCGGTTATGGGGCCCACATGGTCGTCTTGTCGCATTTAATATTCCCGACGATGCGAATATTCAACGACCAAACGAATATTCCCTAACAACAATGAATATTTTATAACCACTTTTTATTTTGAAATATTTGCGTATTTAACCCTTAACTATCCACATTAATCAAATCAACCCTTACTATTTCAAAATAATAAATAAAGGAAATTCCTTTTATTTAAAAAATTTCGGGGTCTTCTGAAATTACCTTCGTCGATAGTAATTACCTTCAATCGATAGTAATTACCCTTACTTCATGAATAGTAGTTGTCCCTTCATATTACCAAGAGTTAACTGCCTCTTGATTTCCAAGGGTTAATTACCCTTCATCGAAATAGTAGTTGTCTCTTCAATATTACCAATAGTCATTTTGACCCTTCGTTAAGACGAAAGAGCCACCCTAAGTTTTTCTATAAATAGAAAGCTCATTCCTTCATTATTTCTTACGAATTCACTGAAACTCTAGAGAGAAACTAGAGAGAAGAAGAAAAGTATTCTCTACTACTTCACTTTTCCAATATTCGGTTCTTCTAAGGTAGGGAATATTATTTGTTGTATCTTTCGTAAGGGTGTTATTCTTTCTTATTCATGAAGAACGCGTCATTATTCCATTCTTTATTATTACATTTGGAATAACTTTTGTAAAAGTGGCATACCCTATACATAACTTTGTATACTGTGGCGTACCTATACTTGGTGAAATCCTTATGTTATTCCATTCTTATCTATTACATTGGAATAACTTTTGTATCATGGAATCCCTATACTTGGTGATCTTCTTACATTATTCCATTCTTTATTATTACATTTGAATATCACATGCATGTGTTTTTACACTGGACTTTGGTTCCGTCTTTATTATTATTACATTGGAACATCACATGCATGTGTTTTACAGGACTGGTTAAAATCTTTATTATTATTACATTGGAACATCACATGCATGCGTTTCTGTGGGACTTTAAGTTATTTATTATTACATTGGAATAACACCAGCATGCTTGATCTATCGCATGCATGGTGATTTCTTTTGTTATTCCATTCTTTATTATACCCAGTTGGTTAAAAACTTTGACTTATATACTCATGAATTTAGTGGAATATCCTTGATATTTAAACTTCATCCAATATTTTTAATGAAAATATTTTTACGAGCATTCTTGAATTTTACTCTACAAAGCAATGTCGTGTTGACAATTTGGACGTTATTAGTTCTGAATAAATTAATTAGTGAACTTGTTTTATTGAATTATTATGTCATTGTCATCATCCTCATGTTATATTATGTTATCGTTGAACTTTACGTGCATAGATGAACTTAGTATGATTATTGTGGCGCCCCAAAATTAGGTATACATCACCCATCTTGGGTAGTCAAATACATGATCTGAAATTTAAATACAACTTACTAATATAAGCGTAGCAGTATAATAATGACATAAATTGTGAGTTTGAATACAAATATTGTCTCTTAGAGATCATCTGAACTCAAAAGGAGTCCTCATTACAATTATCACACTATTTCACGTAATAGTGAGGACTACTAATCTTATCCTCTGGACCATTACTCTAGTTCCCAGACTCGTCCATTTATATTCTCATTTCTTTGAAGAAGCGAGTGAAAAGAAAGGGTGAGCTCAACTAGCTTAAGTAAGAAATATTATGACTAAGATAATGCAAAATAAATTATCATTAGCCTACAAATGTTGTTAAACCGATAAAATATAATGAACATCAAGTTTAACTACAATGGAATCCAATGAATCCATTAAAAATTAGTCAAGTAGAAAATAAAATCTACTATCTTTTATGATTTAAAAGGTTTTTCATCATTTGTTATAGTGAGACTCACTTTTAATAAATATTCCACATCATCGAATCACCCACGCACTACTGACCAAGGATATTCTTTAGTATCACGACCACAATTATTCATGCATACTTCGGGCCAAGAATATTTGTGTATTCATTAATAGGTCATGATCATGCCAACAACTCATCCATCAATGCACTTCTGACCATCGAGGATTTTTTTTACCACATCATTTGTAACATTACGGTCCATGATTACACAAGAATAGTCTCTCGGTCATAATCATACCAAGTTCATCTATGCACTATTTCTGAGCCACGTATGACTTTCAACATAATATAAATATGAGGATGATGACAATGATAAAAGAATTCAATAAAACAAGTTCAAGAATTAATTTATCTAGGAACCAATAACGTCAAAATCATCGACATGATCTTTGCTTTATAGTAGTAAATTCAAGAATCTTGAGAAGAATATTTCCATGAAAGGATCTTTGGATGAAGCGCCAATATCGAGGATATTCCACTAATTTCATGGAGTATAGAATTCAAAGTTTTAACCAACCGGGTATAATAAAGAATGGAATAACAAAAGAAATCACCATGCATGCGATAGAGCCTGACAGCAAAGTTATTCAATGAATAATAAATAACGGAACCAGTCCGGTGTAAACGCATGCAGAGTGATATTCCAGCGAGAATAATAAAGAATGGAACCGGTCCCAGTAAAACACATGCATGTGATGTTCCAACGAATAATAATAAAGAGCGGAACCCGGTCCGTGTAAAACACACAGAGCGAGGATGTTCCAATGGAATAATAATAAAAAGGCGGAACCGGTCCTGTAAAACACATGCAGCGAGATGTTCCAATAGAATAATAATAAAGATTTTAACCAGTCCTGTGTAAAACACATGACGTGATGTTCCAATAGAATAATAATAAAGATTTTAACCGGTGTCCCATGTGAAACACACAGATGTGATATTCAGCGAATAATAGAAGAATGTCACCAAGTATAGGGTAAAAACCACGTTATCTGAGTTATTCCAACGAGAATAATAAGCAATGGAATAACAACAGCTTCTCTTCAGAAGAAAAAGAATAACACCCTTACTTTTGGTAGGAGATTGAATCTGCGCAGATAGTGTAGTAACAAAATACTCTTCTTTCTCTCTTATTCTCTCTATACTTTCTCTCTATCGCGTCAATGAATTAAGTAAAAATAATGAAGCACTAGGCCTCTATTTATAGAAGATTTCTAACCTTTTTGACCGCCATATAAAAAGCGAGTGGCTTGACGAGTGATGATGTGAAAGAAAAGTGGTTCGACGCCTTTTGTAATGTGAAACGACAAGTGATTCGGCGCTTTAGTAATGTGAAGCGACAAGTGGTTCGACGCTTGGTAAAGGTAATTACTATTGACGAAGGTAATTACTATTCACAAAGGTAATTACTTATTGATGAAGAGACTTTTAGATGATGACATATAGCCCCCATAAAATAATCAAACTTACCACAAACGCGTCTCATACCAGAGACTCTTTATATACATCAAGGATTGAATAAATATTACCACAAATCATTTTATTTTTAATCAACACATATTTAATCTTTCAACAATTATTAATCATTTATAACTTGTCGTCTCGATTATTGATTTAATACTATAACATATTATCTGATGATGATCTTGTGGCCCCCCAAAATAGGTATACATCACCTATTCCGAGTTGTCAATACATGGTACGTAAAAACAACTACAACTTTATTATTATAACATAAAGCGTGAGTTTGAATACAAATATTATCTTCTGTACAATATCTATACTCAAATAAATCCTCATCACATTTATTGATACATTATTTTACAAAATGGTGAGGACTACTAAACAATCCTTTCTAAAACCTTCATTCCATACCTCAGAGCTAAATCTTCATTTATATTCTCGCCTCCCCGAGAAGAAAAATGGAACAAAAGGAAAAGGGTGAGAGCTCAACTAGCCAAGAAAGAATATTATGACTAAGATAATATACAACAAATTACAGTTAGTCTTCACGGGGAAAAATCTAATAGAATACAATAGACAACAAATTTTAAATCAATATTACGCAATGGAAATAATAATTCATTAGAAGAGTTAAGTAGAGAATGCAAACTACTATCTTCATGTATGAATTTAAAAGTTCATCGTCTATCTTTTATCCTGTAACATCAATCAATATACATCTAGAATCAAATATTTATCTTTTGCACTTTCTGGGGCCAAAGATATTCATCGATTAATTCGTGTTCATCTAAACATCTCATTCATCTTTGCACTACGTACCAAAGATATTCTTCAGAAATCATTCATCTTTGACTCTGGCCAAAGATATTCAATAATATCATCATTTAAGGGCGAGGATGATGAAAAATATTTTAAAGAAACGAATCCAATGAAACAAAATGACAAGGATTAAAGATTAAGGATTAGTACTTTGTTTTATCCATGTTCAAAAATACCTCAAAAATAATCATAGTGGTGTAAAATTCAAGAATGATCAAAACATGGATCAATCAAAGCTAGTATCCGTAATAGATATTTTGGACAAAAGAAGAAATTTTATTTTTCGGTGAATAGTCTTGATAACGTGAATAAGAATCTCAGACACCAAAAGATAGAAATTTCTCAAAAAAATATCTTCACGCTTCGTTAATAGTAACTCGTGAATAAGAACTCATGAATAGTAACTCGTGAATAAGAACTCATGAATAAGAACTCATGAATAAGAACCCCCACATGAAAAAGTTCCAAATTTGATAAAAGTTTCAACCAATATTTCAAAGATAATGATATTGAAGAAATAATATCATTTGAGAAGAAAATAACATCCCTTACCTCGAAAGATTAAACTTTAATTTGGAATCTGTGGGTATAGTCTTTGAAGGAACTTCAGATCTAACAATACTCAAAGTATACTCACAAGAATACGCTCAATATATCAACAGAGAAATAGAGAAAACTTGGGCTTTACGGTGTGTCTTTTCAATTCTAACCTAAGCACCCTATTTATCTAAAATGCTAGTAGAACACAAAGTAGAAAATTGAATATAATATTAATATATTTTTCACATTTTCTTTAGCCCACCTTAGACAACTGATCTCTGCCCATTTGAATCACATGTGAGGCCAACTTAGTTGCAAAAAACGTTTTTCTCAAAATAATTAACTAAAACTCCCAAAAATTAATTATTTTGGAACTTTGGAACTTCAATAATTCATAATAAATAGTCCTTTCATCAGAAAATTTGAATCTCGCGTATTTTTATAGGAAATTCAATTCTCTACAACTTTGCAGAAGAAAGTTTTTCCAAATTCCAAATAGAAATTGACCGAAATCCACAAACGGGCGATTTTACAAGCTATAATCAAATTTCAATCAATAAATGGGGTCCACCATCATGTTTAACATGTTTTAAACATTTATTCCAACTAAAATACTCTTCCTCCTCGTATACTCATATATCCCACATTCGTTGTAAAAATATCACCATTATTATATTATTAAAATATAATAATATATTTAAATGAATTATTTTATCAGAAAAAGATAAAATTTCAATTTTCAACAATTGTCACATTAAAATTTTTCTCCATCTATATCCACATAAAATCAATATTTTCCTCATCATATGAATCAATAATTAATTATTCACAAATAATATTACGAATCACAATATTGACAACCGTGGCGGTTCAGGAAAGAGGGGCTTTCAATAAAATTTCTTCTTCTTTGCGCCTTGATTAGGTGACCAAACCTCTCCTTAGACGTAACTTTCTAGACATTGCCAATAATGTTATCTAATAATATTATTCAAATAATATGAATTATTGCTTCGATAATGAAAAATCTTGTGTAATGACAATTATTGAAACAATGACAATATAAAATATCAACGCAAAGAATTATTAACTCAATAAAATACTTTGAGCATAATTCACCGTAACCATTATTGAGTAGTGCCTTCTTACGTAAGAATCAATAATTGGTGCAATCTGGTGGTGTCTTCTTGTGTTTTAACCACCGGTATTTTAACAATGTATTAACGTTAACAACCACGCCTTATTTTTAAACCACTTATATTTATGCTTTTTCTTCATCCAATCGCTTTCAGTTATGGGGCCCACACACGGTCAGCTACCGTCGCATGAATATTCCCACAACGATCTGAATATTCCACGACCAAACGAATATTCCCCGACAACAATGAATATTTTATAACCACTTGCTTATTTTGAAGTATTTGCGTATTTTACCCCTAACTATCCACATTAATCAAATCAACCCTTACTATTTCAAAATAATCAATAGAGAAATTAAATTTCATTAATAATAAGTTGGGGTCTTACTGACCTCCCTCCTTATGAAATTTCGTCCTCGAAATTGACGTGCGTACTGGTGTTTGAAAAGGTGAGGATACCTCGCTTTTATTTCCGCTTCCAATTCCCGGTCATTTCCTCTATAAGCATGATTCCTCCACAAAACTTTAACTTGTGGTATGACCTTTCTTGGCGTGGGACATGCTCCTTCCATCCAAAATCTTGGCAGTACCTCCTCATCGTTAAGTCTTGGCTATCTCGTCCGGCCTAACTCTATAACGTGGTTCGGGTCTTTCATATTTACTGAAGTACGAGATATGTGAAACACATTATAACAACCCCAAAATAGGTTCATTCCATCCAACCCATTACGAGTCGCCAAATATATGGTACGAAAAACAACTACAACTTTATTACAACAATTGTCGTGCAAAATACAACAACACATATCTTTGTGAGTTTGGATACAAATATATACCAAGCTGTATAGACGTCACAATGACACCTTACATAAAAGGTATAGTCAAAAACCTGCTTTTAGAAATTAGAATCTTTGGGAAGTGCTCAAGAAACCTTCATACATGGGAGGCCATGCCTTTAGGTTATGGTAGATATCATATGGCCACAGAATTATCCTTGGTTGACCCAATAAACCCCAAAGAAAAATCGAGAAGATTACTATCATATTCTTCCCATGGTGAGTCTTCTCTTGACATATCATTATCTCCACTGTCTCTAATTGGGTATTATACTCCAAACAAACACCAAGATTATATAGGTAGTGCTTGTAAATATACTCGTGAAGTGGATGAAAGACAACCATGTCTTATGACAACACGAGTTTGTATGTGTTTGTACATCTTGTATGATAGTGACAAAACACCCTTCCAAGTTAAATTCACCTCACCTCAACATCTATAGACCACCACTCTATTCCTCGCTATCCCGCATTTCTGCCCAAACTACACTTTTATTACACAGAAAGGAATTGTGAAACAAAAGGGTGAAAGCCTGAACTAGCTCGATAAAGAATATTATGACTAAAGATAAATAAATTATCAATAGTCTTCATCGAATAAATCGAGATTTAGAACATATGGTAGATGATAAAACTTTTCAACCATAGTTGCGTGGAATGAAGCGATCCATTAGAAGAGTCAAATAGACTATAAAGTCTATTGTCTTCTCCATGTTAAAAATCCACCAACAATGTTTTATCCTCGTAACATCAATCAACAATTCCACACCCACAATCACGTGTATAACTCATAATCGTAATTGTAGTTCTAAATTCTTTCTTCATCCAAGACAAAGATAATTTTCATCACTTGTCTTTACCTAAAACATCAAAGATCATGGTTATACCAAATCACGGTTCTGCTCATAATCATACTAATAAATTCATCTTTGCACCACGGGCCAAGATATTCATCAACAGTTCATCTTTACACTACATGCTAAAGATATTCAACAACGGGTCATCTTTGCATTACAAGCCAAAGATATTCATCAATAATTCATCTTTGCACTTCTGAGGCTAAAGATATTCAACAACAGTCATCTTTGCATTCTGAAGCGAAGATATTCATCAATAATTCATCTTTGCACTCACAAAGCCAAAGATATTCAACAATGTGTCTTTTGCATTCTGAAGCCAAAGATATTCATCGATAATTCATCTTTTTGCACTACGTGCTAAAGATATTCAACAACAGTCGTCTTTGCATTCTGAGCAAAAGATATTCATCAATAATTCATCTTTGCACTAAATTTAAGATATTCAACAACAGTCATCTTTGCATTACGAGCAAAAGATATTCATCAATAATTCATCTTTACCATTTCTTGGCTAAAGATATTCATCGAGTTAGTCATATTCATTTAAACACTGTTCATCTTTGCACTTTCTGGGCCAAAGATATTCTTGAAATCATTCATCTTTGCATTGGTTTTATCCACGTCCAAAAATACCTCAAAAAATAATCATAGTGGTGTAAAATTCAAGAATGATCAAAACATGGATACAATCAAAGCTAGTATCCGAATAGATATTTTAGACGAAAGAAAAATTTTTCATTTTGATTGAATAGTCTTAAATATTCGTGAATAGAATCTCAGTATCGTGAATAGTCTTGAGTATCGTGTGAATAAGTAACTCAAACACCAAAAGATAGAAATTCCACAAAAAACATCTTCACGCTTCATGAATAGTACTCGTGAATAAGTAACTCGTGAATAGTAACTCGTGAATAGTAACTAAGTGAATAGTAACTAAATAACTCATGAATAAGAACTCCAGAGCGTGAAAAAGTTCCAAATTTGATAAAAACTTCAGGATCAACATTTCAAAGATAATGATATTGAAGAAATAATATCATTACAAAAAATAATATCCTTACCTCGAAAAGCGGTAGATTTAGTTGAAACACCGATATAGTCTTTGAAGGAAACTTGCACTGTCGTCTAACAATACTCAAAGTATACTCAAAATACTCACAAGAATATGCTCGATAATATAGAGAAAACTTGATTTACGGTGTGATTTTCAATTCTAACCTAAGCGCTTTATTTATAGGAAAATGCTTAGAAGCATGAAAGAGACTAAAATAATAAATTAATATTATTTATTTTTAAACTTTTCTTCTACATCTTTACTTTTGAAGACTCAATACTGACCACCTTTGAATAAAAATCAATGACCCATGTGTTTTTTAAACACCAACCAAAAAGTGGGGCCCTTTCATTTAAAAATTATTTTATTTTACGAAACTTCAACAATTCATAGAAAATAGATAGGTTATCGAGAAAAATACTAATTTTATGTCCATTCTGCTTTGAAATCGAATTCTCTACAACTTTCTGAGAAGAAATTTTTCCAAATTCCAAGCGAAAAATGACCAAAATCAGCGTACGGATAAGTTTTCTAATTTCGTTCTCTTTCCTTTCTCTTTCTTCCTTTCCCATAATTCTCCACTAACTCTCTCTCTTCCTTTCTCTTTCTTTCTTTCCCATAATTCTCCACTAACTCTCTCTCTTCCCCACTTACTTCTCTTTTACCCCACCACTTCTTCCACACACACACACGTACGTATATATATATATATATATATATATATATATATATATATATACATTAAAATATTTATAATTATTAAATAATTCCAATTCTATCTTCTCTCTTCCACCTCATCATTTATAAACCATAAATTTATTGTAAAATATCACCATCAATATATTATTAAAATAATATATTTAAATGAATTATTTTATCGAAAAAGATAAAATATTAATTTTCAACAATTGTCATTTTAAAATTTTTCTCCATCTATATCCATATAAAATCAATATTTTCCTCATCATACGAATCAATAATTAATTATTCACAAATAATATTACGAATCACAATTATGACAAACGGTAGTTCCAGGAAAGAGGGGCTTTCGATAAGGATCTCTCCTTACTTGGCGCAGCAATTAGGTGACCAAACCTCTCCTGAGGCAGAACTTTCTAGACATTGCCAATAATATTTTCTAATAATATTATTCGGGATAATGTGAATTATTGCTCTGATAATGGAGATCTTGTGCGGTGTGACAATTATTGAACAATGATAATATAAAATATCAACACAACAATTATTAACTCGATAAAATCTTGAGCGGTAATTACATAACCATTATTGAGTAGTGCGCCTTCTTACGTAAGAATCAATAATTGGTGCGATCTGAAACTCTTGTTCGACAACGCGCATTAGTGTGTTTTAACCACACGGGTATTCAATGATGATTATGGCGAACAACTACTGTGGTTATTTAAAAAACAACTTATATTTGTCGTTTTCTTTCATCCAATCGCTTTCCGTTATGGGGCCCACACATGGCATTTTACTTGTGCATGCGAATATTCTGACAATGCGTTCTGAATATTCCACGACCAAACGAATATTCCCAAACAACAATGAATATTTTATAACCACTTGCTTATTTTGAAATATTTGCGTATTTAACCCTTAACTATCCACATTAATCAAATCGACCCTTACTATTTCAAAATAAAGGAAATTCCTTTTATTTAAAAATTTGGGGTCTTACACATTATGAACACGAGACATACTTTCGGAGGTAACGCGAGTCTATAAATACATTTCTACTTCGGTCGAGAATTTGAAATGGACCAATAAATCGTGGATTGAGCTTTCTCTCTTCCCAAATCTTGTAACTCCCTTCTACATGGAAGCAACTTGCAATATCGCGATCCCCTACACTAAATTCCACGTCCTTTCGATGAAGATCCGCATAACTCTTTTGTCGATCTTGTCTTTGTTTGTATATCGTTGTCGAATCATTTGGATCTTTTCCGTAGTAATACGTACTGACTCGGGTCCCAACGGTGTTGTTTCACCCACCTCGTCCCCAACATCTTTGAGAGCGACACTTTTCGTCCATATAATGCTTCAATGGAGCTACACCTATACTTGCGATAAGCATTGTTGTAGGAGAATTCCACCATGGTAAATACTTATCCCAACCTTGCCTGAAAGTCAGGACACGAGTCTTAATAAATCTTGAAGAGTTTGAATAGTCCTTTCGATTGTCCGTCCGTTTTAAGGATGGTATCTTGAATCAGATAAATAAATCCGTGCCCATAGCTTTTTGCAAGCTAACCCAAAATCTTGAAGTGAATCTTGGGTCACGATCCGAGACTATGGATACAGAGAATGCCATGCAACCTCACGATCTCATTCACGTCACATCTACTAGCAGGCGTTCAGTGAATAAGTCTCCGTATCGGCAAAAAAATGAGCGACTTGGTTAATCTATCAACAATAACCCAAATAGCATTGATGCCTGAAAAAGCCAGTAGGAAGACCCGTAACGAAATCCATGGTAATGTGTTCCCACTTCCATTTCGGAATCTCTCAGTGGTTGCAGCGGACCCTTAGGTACTAGATGCTTCGCTTTACCGTTGACAAGTTAAACACATTGAGATAAACTTTGCAATCTCTCTTTCATATTGTTCCACCAAAATGTATGTAGAAGATCACGATACATTTTAGTACTTCCGGATGGATTGCAAATGGTGTATTATGTGCCTCCATCATAATCTTGTACTTCAAATCAGTCGTTAGGAACACAAAGTCTAGAGTGGACTCGAGGTATTCCTTCTTCATCAATTCTCGCTTAGGAATAGCTCCTTCTTGTACTTTCTTCTTCATACATCATTTCAAATTCGAATTGGGTGGCTTGAGCAACCTTAACTTTTCTATTAAAGTTGGCTCTGTCGTATATACTTGACATCATCGCCGCGCTCGTTCACTGCATATGATCTTCTACTCAACACGTCGGCTACCACGTTACATTTCTTCCAGGATGGTATTGAATAGTGTGGTGCGTAGTCTTTCAATAGCTTGAGCCAACGTCATTTGCCGCGTGTTGAGTTCTTTTTGAGTGAAGAAATATTTAAGGCTTTTATGGTGCGAATATATCTCCACTTTCTCCCCATATAGATAGTGCCTCCATATCTTTAATGCGAAAACAACTACTAACTCTAGATCATGAGTAGGATAATTCCTCTCATACTCTTTAAGTTGTCGCGAGGCATAGGCTATGACTTTCCCACATTGCATGAGAACACATCCTAACCCTTTGCACGAAGCATCATTGTAGATAACAAATCCATCCAGAACCGGATGGTATTGTTAGACAGTCTTAAAATAAGTCTCTCTTAAGCTCTTGGAAACTTTTCTCGCATTTTTCGCTCCAAGCAATTTTGTATCCTTAGGAGTTAGGCGAGTTAATGGAGTAGCGATTAGAAAACCTTCCACGAATCTCCGATAATAACCCGGCTAAAGCCCAAAAAGCTACGTGCTTGATCACCGACTTGGTTGCTCCCAACTTTGTATTGTTTCAATCTTGGCCGGATTAACGGATACTCCATATTTCGACACCACGTGCCCGAGGAATGCTACTTCCTCGAAGCGAACTCGCATTTCTTTAATTTGGCATATAGTTTTTTTTAACGAAGCCTTTGGAGTACCGAACGAATGGTGCTCATGATCTTCACGACTTTTGGAATATATAAGAATGTCATCAATAAAGACAACAACAAAGCGATCCAAATATTCCTTGAATACTCGGTTCATCATATCCATGAAAGCGCGGGGAGCATTAGTCGATCCGAAAAGACATGACTAAGAATTCATAATGCTTTCGTCTGGGGGAGTTCTAAAAAGCGATCTTTGGAATATCCTCGATTCTAATCTTGGTGATGATATCCGAGCGAAGATCGATTTTGAAAGAATTGTGCCTCTTGCAACGGTCAAACAAGTCATCAATACGAGGTGAGGATACCTATTCTTGATGGTGACATGGTTCGATTCCGATAGTCAATACAAAGTCGCATACTCCCGTCTTTCTTCTTTACAAATAAAACAGAGGAGCACCCGAGGAGATGTCTTAGGGCCAATGAAACCGATGTCCAACAATTCACGTAGTTGGACCTTTAACTCTGAAGTTCAATAGAGCCATTCGATATGGGGTTTTAGAAATGGGCTTTGTGCGGGTTCAAGATCAATAAAGAATTGACTTCACGTTAAAGGGGTGGGCAAGGAAGTTCTTGAAATCGTCGGAAAAATCGATATAACAGAATATTATTCAAATTTGGCGTGTCTTTATTCAAATCCATAACATGGGCTAAGAAAGCGACATCCGTTTTTTCAATAAGCGAATAGCTTTATGATTAGATATGATGATGATTGATTTTAATGGTTTAGTTGGCTTGAATTAAATGCACGAGGTTGGTTAGGAATATGAAAACTAACAACCTTTACGAAAACAATCAATTTTGGCATGATGAGTAGTTAACCAATCAATCTCTAAAATCACATCAAAAGCAAGTATCTTTAAAGAGATAAGGTCACGGTGAGGTAATGGTGCTGACTTGAATCAAACAAGATTTATAAGCGATGGATGTGATGAAAGTTTCTCTAACGGAGTTTCCACGATAGGTCAAAGTCTAATTTCTCCGGAGTCAAGTTTAAGCGTTGAGCACATGCGAGAGAGATAAATGAATGGGTATACACCGGTATCGAAGTAAGGTATAAACTTGCAGAATTTATAAATAACTTACCGTGATCACCTCGTTTGGGTTCTCGCATTATGACCAGGTCACAACAATAACGCTTCTTCTAATCGTTGACTTTGACTTTTACAGGACGATCTTTTGAGTCACCGTCCCATTGAACTAGGTTTATTCTGCGTCTGATCTCGGCGATATGTCTTTCCTTTCCACATTATAGCGTACCTTGAACTGTTGTGGATAGTTTGACCGATATGTCCCTCTTTCCGCATTTATAGCATATAACCCAAGTGGTCGTTCTCCTCCTTAGAACCCGATTCTTTCTTCACTTACTGTCGTCTTCATATGGTCATTGTTAAATCTCCTCTTTTAAAATCTCCTCCCGACTCGCTTCTTCTATTTTCATGGCCATGATTACCACCGAGTGGTTACCATTTTGTCCGTCTGTTTCTTTCTCCATTTGGTTATCATTATTACATTGATGCTTTATCTTTGATACGATCTGGTTGTGGTCCCTCGGATAGTAGTACTCGTTATCTCGTTAATAATTGAGCCCATTTTACAACATCTGAATAGAGAGAAAGTTTATGAAAATGAGATCTTGGCGTATGTCGGGTTTCAAACCTCTAAGAAACATCCGCGTCATCGTTCCTCATTTCTCCACCAAATGAGGTGAAACACTGGATAACTCTGCAAACTTTGCCTCGTCTTGAGAGACCTTGTCATTGTTTGTTTTGCTCTAATCGATGAACTCCACTTCCTTCATATATGACGAACACTTTCGGGAAAGTATTTGTCATTAAATAGTTCTGAAACGTTTCCCAAGACATCTTTGAGTGTGGGTGGATGGAGTGCACGCTTCACGACTCCCACCGATGGTGTGCCTCGCCACGGAACATAAAGGTGGCGAATGGAACCTTACATTCTCTCCGTGCATCCCAGACATCGAATATCTTGGTAATTTGTTTGACCCATGTTTCCGCCGGCGATCGGATCGACTTTCCTTAAATTACGGTGGTCCCAACTCTTTGAATCGCTTGCATTTGTGACAACCCGTGAATTGCTATCATTTCTCCGTATTTTGAACACGAGTCTCCACTCGTGCGATTTTGCATGAGCTGCAAAAGCTTCTAAACATCCCTCGTTCATCATCATTCGGTGGTGTTGTTCACGGGAGAACATTGCCACTGTTGCACGTTCTCCTCGTTGGTGAGTACAACAGGCGTCTCCTCCGGTCTCATTTCCATTGTTAATATTCTCGATCGACATTCTCAAATCTTTATCGTCATAAAACAAGGGTTAATTAAAAAATCAATATATCACATAATATCCTTATATCTTGACCAACTAAAAAAAATAAGCTTAGGTAGGACACCTTAGCGAAGGATTTACTCTCTCTCCCTCCTAGTTCTATTCCCCGATCTCGCCGGAGATCGTATCCCTAAGCTACGATACCAACCGTATGGCCCTCAAAAATAGGTATACATTGTAAGACCCCAAAATTATTAATAAATGAAATTTATTTTCCTCTATTTATTATTTTGAAATAGTAAAAATTCGATTTGATTAATGTGGATAGTTATGGGTAAAATCATGAATATTTGAATAATGCAGTGGTTATAAAATATTCATTATTGTCGGGAATATTAGTTTGGTTGTGGAATATTAAATCTTTATCAGGGAATATTAAATGCGGTAGCGATCTTTTATGGGCCCCATAGCTTGAAAGCGATTGGATGAAGAAAGCGACAAATATAAGTTGTTTATAAATAACTTGGCGTGGTTATTCTTAGATTATCTTGTTGGAATACACGATGGTTAAAACCTGTATCTGGCGTTGTTGAAACGATAACACTACGGTATTGCACCAATTATTGATTCTTACATAAGAAGGCCTTTTCTCTCGATAATTATTACGATAATTCTTTATTCGATATTTTATTTTATTGATTCGATAATTGCAGTATTGATATTTTATATTCTTTGTTGTTTCAATAAATTGTCATTACGGTATTTTCCATTATCGAAGCAATAATTCATATTATCTCGAATAATATTATTAGATAACATTATTGGCAATGTCTAGAAAGTTACATCAAGGAGAGTTTGATACCACTTAATTGCGCGTGCGATGGAGAAATTCTTATTGGAAAGCCCCTGCTTTCTGAGGAGCTGCACGGTTGTCGATAATGTGATTACTGTAATATTATTTATGAATAATTAATTATTGATTTATATGATGAGAAAAATATTGATTTTATGTGGATATAGATGGAAAAATTTTAAAATGACAATTGTTGAAAATTAATATTTTATCTTTTTCGATAAAATAATTCATTTAAATATATTATTTTTAATATATTAATTGATGATATTTTACAACGAATGTGGGATATATGAGTATACGAGGAGGAAGAGTATTTTTGTTGTAATAAATGTTTAAAACATGTTAAACATGTCGGTGGACCCCATTTCTTGTTGAAATTTGATTATAGCACGTAAAATTGTCGGTATATGGATTTCGATCAATTTACTGTTTGGAATTTGGAAAAACTTTCTTCTACGCAAAGTTGTAGAATTGAATTTCCTATAAAAATCGCGAGATTAGAATTTTCTAATAAAATGGCTATTTATTATGAATTATTGAAGTTCTAAAGTTAAAATAATTGATTTTTGGAAGTTTTATTTATTTTTATTAATAAAAACGTTTTTTATATGTTGTGGGCATATTTAACATGTGCATGGTGGCTGAATTCAGATTCAAGATGTGGGTGTATGAATTTTGTTTATATATAATATTATTATATTCAATTTTCTACTTTGGTATTCTAAGCGATTTCTATAAATAGGGTCTTGGGTTAGAATTGAAAATCACACGAAGCTGAAGTTTTCTCTCTCTATATTATCGGCGTATTCTTGTGAGTATTTTGAGTATACTTTGAGTATTGCTTATACGGTCTGAAGTTCAAGTCATAGCTTTATATCCAGGTGTTTATTAGAAATCTTGTCTTTTTCGAGGTAAGGGATGTTATTTTATTTTCGAATGATATTATTTCTTCAATATCATTAAGGCCAATATTGGTTGGAACTTTTTATCAAATTTGGAACTTTTTCATGTATACGGAGTTCTTATTAATGAGTTCTTATTCACGATTTCTTATTAATGAGTTCTTATTCACGATTCTTATTCACGATCTTATTAAGCTGAAGCGTGAAGATGTTTTTTTGGAATTTCTATCTTTTGGTGTCCAGATTCTTATTCACGTTATCACGGCCTTATTCACGTATCTGACCTTATTCATCGAAAAATGAAAAATTTTCTTTTAAGTCGAAATATCTATTACGGAGACTAGCTTTGATTGTATCCATGTTTTGATCATTCTTGAATTTTACTCCACTCACGATTACTTATGAAGTATTTTTGAACTTGGATTGTTTAAAATCTGAATCCTTAATAATTGTTCTTTTGTTTCCTTTGGATTCGTTTCCTTTAAAATATTTTTCATCATCCTCGGTCTAAATGATGATATTCTTGAATATCTTTGGCACGTAGTGCAAAGATGAATGATTTCTTGATGAATATCTTTGGCCCATGTAGTGCAAAGATGAATGATTTCTTGATGAGCGGTGTTGAGATGAACATGGCCGTGATGAATATCTTTGGCGTAGTCTGAGATGAGCAGTGTTTAGATGAGCATGACCCGATTGATGAATATCTTTGGCTGTAGTGCGAAGATGAATATTTGATTCGGATGTATGTTGATTGATGTTACGGGGATAAAAGATGAGCGGCGAACTTTTAAATTCATACATAGAAGATAGTAGTTGCATTCTCTTTAACTCTTACAATGAATTATTATTTCATTGCGAATATTGGTTTAAAAACATGTTGTCTGTTGTATTACATTAGTTTTTTCCTGTTGAAGACTAATGATAATTTGTTGTATATTATCTTAGTCATAATATTCTTTCTTGGGCTAGTTAGAGCTCACCCTTTTCCTTGTTGTTCCATTTTTCTTCTCGGGAGGCGAGAATGTAAGCGATGCAGTCGGGTATGGAATGAAGGTTAGAGAGTTGTTTAGTAGTCCTCATAGTTTTTGTAAAATAATGTATCGATAAATGTGATGAGGTTTATTTGAGTATAGATATTATCAGAAGATAATATTTGTATTCAAACTCACAGTTTCTTGTTGTAATAATAAAGTTGTAGTTGTTTACATGTATTTGGCCATCAGAATGGGTTGGATGGCGACTCGCTGAAATGGGTTGGATGGAATGGACCTATTTTGACAAAAATCATATCATCAAATTACATAGAATAAAAATATTGAGTTGTCGTTAAATGCATTACTTGGCGATATTCAATAATATATCAGCTTTAAGGCAAGGATGAAAATATTTTAAAGTGAAAAGCGAATCGGTGAAGCAAAATAGCGAGATTAAATTCGTAAGGGATTAATAGTACATTGTTTTAAATGACAAAATACCTCAAAAATAATCATAGTGGTGTAAAATTCAGAATGATCTGAAACATTACAATCATTAGCTTGATCCGAATAGATATTTTGGACAAAAGAAGAATTCAATTTCATTTTTGAGCGAATGAATATCATCATTTTAATATAATGATGATGAAAATAACTCAGAGCACCAAAATGAAATTTCCCAAAACATCTTCACCTTAGATGAATAATTAAAGTGAAATAACGAGAATAGTAGTTAAGGATAGTAACCGTGTTTTATGAATAATAACTCATGTTGATGAGTGAAACAACTCAAAAATAATAGTGTTAAAATGAAAATTTAGTTCCAATTTGATAAAATGATTAGTTTCAAAGCCAAAAGATATTTAAAAACATCTTGTAAATGATATTGAAGAAATAATATCAATTTGAAAATAACATCCCTTTGGGTGAATAGATTAGTACTCACAAGTTCATCAGCTCAATATATTGAGAGAGAAATAGAGAGAAACTTGGGTTTTACGGTGTGTCTTTTCGATTCAACCTAAGCACCTTATTTATAGGAAAATCTTTAGAACACTGCCGAAAATTGAATATAATAATAATATATTTTTACATTTTTCTTTAGCCCACATGAGACAACTGATCTCTGCCCATTTGAATCACATGTGAGGCCAACTTAGTTGCAAAAACGTTTTCTCAAAATAATTAACTAAAACTCCCGAAAATTAAATATTTGAACTTGATAATTAAATAATAAATAGCCCTTTCATCGAGAAATTCTAATCACGCGAGTTTTTATAGGAAATTCAATTCTCTACAACTTTACTGAAGAAAGTTTTCCAAATTCCCAATAAATTGGCCGAAATCCTGACGAGCAGATTTTTCTGTTTTATAATCAAATTTGATCGATAAATGGGGTCCATTATCATGTTTTAACATGTTTTAAACATTTATTACAACAAAAATACTCTTCCTCTCGTATACTCATATATCCCACATTACGTTATAAAAATATCACCATTATTATATTATTAAAATATAATAATATATTTAAATAATTATTTTATCGAGAAAAGATAAAATTTCAATTTTCAACAATTGTCGCATTAAAATTTTCTCCATCTATATCATAAAATCAATATTTTCCTCATCGTATGAATCGATAATTAATTATTCACAAATAATATTACGAGAATCACAATATTGTGATGATCGAGGCGGTTCGGAAAGAGGGGGCTTTCGATAAGAATTTCTTAACTTCTTGGCGTATGATTAGGTGACCAAACCTCTCCTTAAATGAACTTTCTAGACATTGCCAATAATGTTATCTAATAATATTATTGAGATAATATGAATTATTGCTTCGATAATGAAAAATCTTTGTGTAATGACGTTATTGAAACAGCAATATATAAATATCAAGCCTTGATTATTAACTTCGATAAAATCTTTGAGCGATAATTCACATAACCATTATTGAGTAATGCCTTCTTACGTAAAATCAATAATTGGTGCGTCACAGGTAATCTTTCTTGTGTTTTAACCAAGATTATTTTAACGATGTTAGCGTTAACAACCAGCAATTATATTTTAAACCACTTATATTTATCGTTTTCTTCATCGATCGCTTTCCGTTATGGGGCCCACACATGCCGTGCGTAGTATGCGTCGTCGAATATTCACAGACGATCTGAATATTCCACGACCAAAGCGAATATTCCGAACAATGATGAATATTTTATAACCCTTTAGCTTTTTTTGAAGTATTTGCGTATTTTACCCTAACTATCCACATTAATCAAATCAACCCATACTATTTCAAAATAATCAATAGAAAATTAAATTTCATTAATAATAAGTTGGGGTCTTCTGAATCTTTGTGTGATAATTGAATCGATAATATAAGAGATATGATCACGTGATTCTTTGTATGATAATTTAAGCATGGTTTGGTGACTTCTCCGTAAGCATCGATAATCGATATCGTGTCTTCTTTCTGATTCTGGCGTATTAATGTACTTTTACTACTTGGGTGGATTCAGCGGTTTTAACGGTAACACCTCTGCCGTTATTTTTATAGAAAGATAATTTTAATGGATTTTAGCTACGATACTTGAATTATAGAGGTCCCCGATGATTGATTTGTAAATCGAATATTCCCAGATAAAAGAATATTCCCACATGAAGCAGATATTTTATAACAACTTGCTTACTTTTTGCAAAATTTATAAATATTACCCATGACTATAACATTATATCAAATTTATTCCATAATATTCAAAATAATATTTATAAAAAATTCATCTTTATTTATAAAAGTTGGGGTCTTACAATTATGACGAGGGATCATTCGGTATAATGTCGTGGCTTGATATAAATGATGTGACAAAAGTCCTCGGTGGCAATGCGGTGATGGATAGTTTTGGTATGATTATGACCGGGGTGATTGATATAGTCGTGACCATTGATAATTTGATGAAAATCCTTGGCCAAGTAGTGCGAGGATGATTAGATATTGTGGTTTATTCATTAAAGCGAGTCTTAGTGATAAAAATTGATGAAAACCTTTTAAAACCTAAAGATAGTAGACTTTATTTTCTACTTGACTCTTTTAATGGATTACGTATTAAGCTGTGATTTAAAAGCGGTTGTTTATTGTATTTTATCGGTTTAACATTTGTTGAAGACTAATGATAATTTATTACGCATTATCTTAGTTATAATATTTCTTCTTGGGGCTAGTTGAGCTCACCCTTTCTTTCAATATTCTCTTGAAAATGAGAATATAATTTGGGACGAGTCGGGGAAAAGAGTGATGGTCCGAAGATAGCATTAGTAGTCCTCATTTATTACATTAAATAGTGTGACAATAAATGTAATGAGGACTCCTTGAGTATGGATATTGTCTAAATGACAATATTCTATTAGAACTCTCGGTTTATGTATTGTCGTATATTCTGCGACGGATGTATAATTAAGTTTGTATTTGAATTTATGTACCGTATAAGTGGCGACCCAAGATGGGTGGCGTATACCTAATTTTGAGGCGTCACGGTTGGTATCGAGCTTAGGGATATGATCCTGGCTGAGATGTGAGATAAGAACTAGGAGGAGGCGGGGAATTCCTTATTAGTATGACCTACCTAAATTTATTTGGTATTTAATTGGTCGGTTAGAGTATAGGGATAATATGTGATATGTTAATTAACCCTTGTTTTGTGGCGGTGTTTGAGAATGACATCTAGAAAATCTTTGAGATAAGCAATGAAGCACATGAGAGTGTTGATTATTTCGAACAAAAGGTAACGACCAACAATACGATAATAATCATCTTTGGTGGCAGCAATATCGAACAATGATAACCATCGTGGTGGGAAATTATCATCTTAAGAATGGTAACCACTTGATTGGTAATCATGGCAAAGATAATAAAGTGGAAATTGCAAGAAGAGAGGTCATTTAGCTCGATTTTGTTTGTGCACCAAAAGTCGAGTCTAGTATTTGGGGACGGTGGCACCAAGGTGGATATGGACAAAACAAAGTCGTTGGTTTTAGGAAGTGCATTTTCATGACTTCTCAGCGAGTAAGCCGAGCGAAGTTAGCGGGTTAGTTAATTATAAATTGCGAAGTCTATACCTTATAAGATCTGGGTTCTACCCATTATTTTATCTCTCTTGCTTTGCGTTCAGCGTTTAAATTTGACTCAGGAGAAGTTAGACTTTGACTTATTAGTTGAAACTTAGTTAGTAGGAGCCTTTACGTTCTGCTTCTATTTTTAAATCTTGTTTGATTCAAATAAACACTTTCACGTTACTGTCGATCTTATCTTTTGAAAATACTTGCCTTTGATGTGATTTTAGGAATCGATTGGTTAACTACTCATCATGCTTTTAAATGGGTTGTTAGCTTTTATATTCGCCTTGACTTTGTTGTGCGAATTGAGTAACGAACTACTAAAATCGATTATTGTCATATCGAAGCCATAAGTAAAGAGCCCGAACCTTTCGTTGTTGACTTCCTTGTGTGGAATGCTGCAAAAGCAGGACTTTACTGTAGGCGACATCGTGAATGAAGATGGCAAGTTTATAGGTATCATTGTGAGGTCTTATCTAGGTTAAGGGATAGAAGTCGCGGTTGGTATCGATGTGACGTCTTATCAAGTCTTGGATGAAGTCACGATTTTGAATGATATTTCTATTATTAATAAATTTCTGGCGTATTCTTGAAGACTTCTTAGCCTACTTAGGCGTGAAATCAATTTAAATATTGACCCGATCTGAAAACCCATTTCTTAAACCCTCGAATATTTCTTGACTAAAATGAGCAGGTTTCGTGGTTTATGATGAAAGTCATAATAAAAGCATTGGACTAATGAAAATCATGGGTATCGTGGTATTAGTAAGTGTTATGATGAGTTATGTTGGTTAGTATGTGAAAACATGAAAGTTTCTTAAAAATCACGAGGAGTTAAAAACAGATTTTGGTGAAAAGCGTAACATGAAATTCAATTGACCAAATCTCTATTATATTTTGAATTTTTGAGTGTGGTCAAGTCCTAGAGTTAGATCTATGAGTTACCTAACTAATCCAAGTGGAATCACTGAAAAAAGGTGTTGTAGATTTTACGTGTGGGTGATTTTTAGCAAAGGTTGAAAACTTGAAAATGTCAAAAAGCTGCTTTGCCACGTTTTTATGAGGCTGTTTCGGCCACTTAATTAGTGAGAAAAATTCAGGCCTTTTGGGACATAAAAGTATATGGTATAAAGAACATCGTGTCCAAAAATGAGCTCATTCAGACTTAAAATGAGCAAGTTATGACCATTTCAATATTTAGGATTTTACGACGAAAAATGCTATATATTGGGAGTTCTATAACTCAGATGACCATGAAATTTAAACTGGAGGCTCACATTAACATGTGTAAGGTCCTGCCAAGATTTGGGAATTTCTGGAGTTAAACTTGAGGTAGCAAATTTCTTAAGGAATTAATTAGAAATTGATTTTTGAAAAATAGTAAATAAATTTTAAAATTTAGAGAAAATATATTTTTCATTATGGGACTATATTATACTAAATCCCAGAAAAGAAATATTTTTGGGACTGATTTGATATTTTTCATAAAAATAGTTTGAATTCTGAACATATGAGTTAAATATGTTATGTGAAGTAACAAAATTGAAAATAGGATTTTATGGCTAGAGAATCTATATAGAGTATATCATATTTTTTTGATGAGGATTTGATCATTGGTGATGATATCTTATGAGTATGGCATTTTGAATGATTAAATGCATTATATGGTAAAAGCGTAAACAATTGAAATAAATTGTTTATAAATTTAAGAAGTGATTAAAATATTGTTATAATATTAATGATATTAGATTATAAGATTATTAAGTGATTGATAACATGGGGATATTCTTGAATCTGGATAAATTATATTATAAATGTTTAATATTTATCCTTTATCTCATTTGATTGATTCTTTATATCATTGACATGATCCTCATGCTTATATTATGTTGAAAGTCATACATGGCTCACGTGCGTAGATGGACTTGGTATGATTATGACCGAGGATTGTTGGTATAATCATGGCCAGTAATTGAAAACTACGATTATCTTTGGTACGTGATGCATGGATAATTTATTGGTAGTGATCTTAATGAATACGATTATCTTTGGTAGTAGTGCATGGATAATTTTAATGGTGCGTGATCTTAATGAATACCGATTATCTTTGGCGCGTGGTCATGGATAATTTATGGTGGTGATCTTAATGAATACGATTATCTTTGGTAGTAGTGCATGGATAATTTGTGGTGGTGATCTTAATGAATACCGATTATCTTTGGTAGTAGTGCATGGATAATTAATTGGTGGTGATCTTAATGAATATCCTTGGCACGTAGTGCGGGGATGATTCGATGATATGGATTAATTATTGAAATTTGAGTCTCGTGATGAAATATTAATTCATGGATGTGGTAAAAATCGTCTTTGGTAGTAGTGCATTGATAGACTTGGTATGATTATGACCAAGGATTATTCGGTATAATCATGGTAGTAATTGAAAACACGAATATCCTTGGCGATGGTGCATGGATAATTAAGTGGTGGTGATCTTATTAATTGCGTCTCGGCATTATTGGTTTCTGAGTTGTATATCTTTGGCTTTTGTAGTGCAAAGATGAATTGTTAATGAATATCTTTGGTAGGATTGCGAAGATGAATTTAATATTTTTAACGATAAAGGTATTCAAGGTATCCTCACCTCTTTATCATATCAGTCGTACCACAATTTGAGGCGAAATTTCATAAGAAGGGAGGTTGTAAGACCCGACTTTTATAAATAAAGATGAATTTTTTTAAAATATTATTTTTGAATATTATGGAATAAATTTGATATAATGTTATAGTTGTGGGTAATATTTATAAATTTTGCAAAAGTAAGCAAGTTGTTATAAAATATTAGTTTGGTGGGGAATATTCTTTTTGTCGGGGAATATTAGATGCGACGGCTCGATCATTAGTGGACCCCACAATGGAATTATTGTCGTAGTTAAAAGCGACAAAATTATTTTTCTATAAAAATAACGGCGGAGGTATTCTGAAAGTAAAAGCTGTTGAACTACGGTAGTAAAAAAATACGATGTCTGGCGTAGTTGTATAGTAGCGCTGCGATATTGATTATTGATCTTTATTGAAAGTCACTTTCATTTATGCTCGATTATTACTCTGATAATTCTTTGCGTCATATCTCTTATATTATTGATTCAATTATTGTCCGCGATATCATCACATATAATATGTTATAGTATTAAATTATTAATTGAGGCGACAAGTTATAAATGATTAATAATTGTTGAAAGATTAAATATGTGTTGATTAAAAATAAAATGATTTGTGGTAATATTTATTCGATCCTTGATGTATATAAAAGTACATTATGAGGCGTTTGTGGTAACTTTGATTATTTTATGGGGGGCCCATATGTCATCATCTATCTAAGTCCCTTAAATCGATAGTAATTACCTTTGTGAATAGTAATTACCTTTGTGAATAGTAATTTACCTTAAATCGATAGTAATTACCTTTGTCGATAGTAATTACCTTTGTGAATAGTAATTACCTTTGTGAATAGTAATTACCTTTGTGAATAGTAATTACCTTTGTAATATAGTAATTACCTTACCGTCGATAGTATTTACCTTCGTCGATAGTAATTACCTTTGTGAATAGTAATTACCTTACCTTTTACCTTGAATAGTAATTACCTTTTGAATAGTAATTACCTTAAATCGTAATTACCTTAATAGTAATTACCTTCGTCGATAGTAATTACCCCTTGAATAGTAGTTGTCCCTTGATATTACGAGAGTTAAGCGCCTCTTGATTGTTCGAGGTTAATTACCCCTTCATGAATAGTAGTTGTCTCTTGATATTACGAAGTCGTTTTGACCCTTCGTTAAGACCAAAGCCACCCTCGGTTTTTCTATAAATAGAAAGCTCATTCCTTCATTATTTCTTACGAATTCATTGAAACTACAGAGAAAAACTATAGAGAAAGAAAGAAAAAAGTATTACCTTTACTTCACTTTTCGATATTGATTCTTACAGGTAGGGAATATTATTTGTTGTACTCGTAAGTAAGGGTGTTATTCTTTCTTATTCATGAAGAGAACTTACATTATTCCATTCTTTATTATTACATTGGAATAACTTTTGTAAAAGTGGCATACATATTATTCACTTTTATATACATGGAATACCTATACTTGGTGAAATCCTTATATTATTCCATTCTTATTTATTACATTTGAATAACATTCTTCTATTATGTGGAATCCCACATGCTTGGTGATTTACTTCTTACTTGTTAATTCTTTATTATTATTACATTTGGAACATCACATGCATGTGTTTTACTGGACTTCCAGTTCAATCTTTATTATTATTACATTGGAATATCACATACATGTGTTTTACTGCAGGATGCACAGTTCCATCTTTATTATTACATTGGAACATCACATCATGCATGCGTGTGAATTTCACGACACAGGTTAAGTTATTATTATTATTGTTGGAATAACTTTTGCACATCTTGATCTATCGCGTGCGTGGTGATTTCTTTTGTTATTCCATTCTTTATTATACCCGGTTGGTTAAAACTTTGACTTATATACTCCATGAAATTAGTGGAATATCCTTGATATTTGCGTTTCATCCGATATCTTTTCATGGAAATATTCTTACGATCATTCTTGAATTTTACTCTACTAAGCGATATCATGTTGACAATTTGGGCGTTATTAGTTCTGAATAAATTAATTCTTGAACTTGTTTTATTGAATTATTATGTCATTGTCATCATCCTCGTATTATATTATGTTATCTTTGGCTTACGTGCGTAGATGAACTTAGTATGATTATGACGAGGATCATTCGGTATAATCATGGCTTGATATAAATGATGTGATAAAAGTCCTCGGTGGCTTTTGTAATGCGGTGATGGATAGTTTTGGTATGATTATGACCGGGGTGATTCGGTATAGTCATGACCATTGATAATTTGATGAAAATCCTTGGCCAGTGATGCGAGGGATGATTAGATATTGTGGTTTATTCATTAAAAGCTGAGTCTTAGTGATAAAAATTGATGAAAACCTTTTAAAACCTAAAAGATAGTAGACTTTATTTTCTACTTGACTCTTTTAATGGATTGCGTATTCATTTGCGATTAAAGCTGGTTTATCTATTGTATTTTATCGGTTTAACATTGTTGAAGACTATTGATAATTTATTACGCATTATCTTAGTTATAATATTTCTTCTTGGGCTAGTTGAGCTCACCCTTTCTTTCCTTTGTTCTCTTGAAAATGAGAATATAGGCATTTGAGACGAGTCGGGGAAAAGAGTGATGGTCCGAAGATAGCATTAGTAGTCCTCACTTATTACATTAAATAGTGTGACAATAAATGTAATGAGGACTCCTTGAGTATGGATATTGTCTAAATGACAATATTCTATTAGAACTCTCGGTTTATGTATTGTATTATGTTACGACGGATGTATAATTAAGTTTGTATTTGAATTTATGTACCGTATAAGTGGCGACCCAAGATGGGTGGCGTATACCTAATTTTGGGGGCGTCGTATAGGAGGAAAGTTTTTGTTGCAAAAGTCGTTCTTAAAATATATTAAAAGAGTTGAAATAGGACCATTTATCACATCCGGTTAGATTATTTATATATAAGTCGATCTCCCGTTTATGGAATGAGAAGTCGAATTTAATTTGGAATTTGGAATCACTTTCTTACGATTGTAGATTAAATTTCCTATAAAAGTGAAAGTTGAATTTTTTCTAATAAAAGGGCTATTTATTATGAATTATGTAAATTACTTAATTAATTATTATCTCTGGAGTTTTAAATAAATTAATTAGAGAAAAATGTTTTTTTGGTTTTGAACCCGTTGGAATGTGAAGTGATTAATTGTCAAGTTTATTTTGGCGTAAAAATTGATAATAATAATAACAATATTTAAAATCTTACTGCTTTGAATCCAGAAGCATTTTTATATGTAAATAGGGTCTTGAAAAGAATTGAAAATCACAGGATCTTTCGAAACTAAAGATTTCTCTATATCTCTCTATTATATAAGGTGGCGGATCAAAATTAGGTATACAGGTATATCTTAAAATGTGGGATACATGGTTTTGAAATTTAAATATGATTTCTTAACTTTAATTATTATGTGGACAAAAATATAAGCTGTGAGTTTGAATACAATTATTGTCTACTGGAGTTATACAAACTCATAAGGTCACTCATTACAATTATTATTACACTTTATTTCCATAAAATAGTTAACTTTTAATGAAATCCTTTGGATATTATGGTTCCCAGGATGTAATGTATATTGTTTCACGAAGAAAACGGTGAAAGGAGCATGAAGTCAATCTTGATGAAGTATTATGATTAAGATAATGCGAATAAATTATCGTTAGTCTCGATAATATTAAGCTGATAAAATTTAATAGACATCAAGTTTAGCTGCGGTGAACAAGCGATCCATTAAAATTCGAGTAGAAAATAAAATCTATATCTTTTATGATTAAAAGGTTTTCATCTTTGTTATCATTGATATCGACTTAAATAAATAATCCACATCGTCGAATCACCCCTTCTGAATTGATCTTGATGATTCTTTAGTATCCGCGACTGGTATCCATGCCTGATGGGCGAGAATATTTGTTGTATTCATTAATAAAATGTGATCATGCTTACAAGTGTCCATTGATTGATCTTCGATGAGAAGTTTTGATCATTTTGTAACATTATTATTATTGATTATTGAATAATCCTAGTCATAGCATAACACCCCAAAATAGGTCCATTCCATCAACCCGTTCACGAGTGCATGAAATATAGTGCGAAAAACAACTTCTGACTTTATTATAACAATTGTAGTGCAAAATCTGACAACCATATCTTTGTGAGTTTGGATACAAATATATACCAAGCGTACGTCACAATGACACCTTACGTAAAGGTATAGTCAAAAGCATTTTAGAAATTAGAATCTTTGGGAAGTGCTCAAGAAACCTTCATACATGGGAGGCCGTGCTTTTAGGTTATGGTAGATATCGTATAGCCACGAAATTATCCTTGGTTATTGATAGACCCCAAAGAAAAGCGAAAGATTCTTATCGTATTCTTCCCCGATGGTGAGTCTTTTCTTGACGTATCATTATCTCCTTTGTCTCTAATTGGGTATTATACTCCAAACAAACACCCAAGATTATATAGGTAGTGCTTGTAAATATACTCGACAAGTGGATGAGCCAACCGTATCTTATGATAACCACGAGTTTGTATGTCATTAGACATCTTGTATGATAGTGACAAAACACCCTTCAAAGTTGGGTTACACCTCACCTATTTAATTCACCAAAAATAACTATTAAATGATGTATAAAATCTGACACACTAAAGTCCTCAATAAAATTATTTCCATACTCTTTAGAGAGAACCTCGACAACTATAGACCATTGATTATATTCCGTTATCCCACTTCGGCCATTTACACTTTTATTACACGAAAGGAATTGTGAAACAAAAGGGTGAAACCTGTTAGCTCGATAAAGAATATTATGACTAAAGATAAATAAATTATCAATAGTCTTCATCGATAATAAATCGAGATTTAGAACATATGGTAGATGATAAAACTTTTCAACCATAGTTGCGGTGAACGAGCGATCCATTAAAAGTCGAATAAACTATAAAATCTATTATCTTCTCCAGCGTTAAAGTCCACCAACAATATTTTATCCACATAACATCAATCAGCGGTTCCTTTCCACAATCATATGAATAACTTCATAATCATAATTGTGATTCTAAATTCCTCTTCTCATCCGGGCGAAGATAATTTTCATCACTTTATCTTTACACGAAACATCAAATATCATGGTTATACCAAATCACGGTTCATGTTCATAATCATACTAATAAATTCATCTTTTTTGCACAGGGCGAATGTATTCATCAACAGATTCATCTTTTTACTACGGGCTAAAGATATTCAACAACGGTCATCTTTGCATTCTGAGCGAAGATATTCATCAATAATTCATCTTTGCTACGAAAAAGATAAGATATTCGACAACGATATTAAATCTCTTTGCATTCTGATCGAAAATCGATATTCATCGATAATTCATCTTTACCTTCTGAGTTAAGATATTCATCAACAAGTCATCTTTGCTCTGAGCGAAAGATATTCATATATCAAAGAAATACGTAATCATTTGAAGTTATATAACAATAATTATAACCGTGTTGATCGATTCACCTTTACCTTAAAATTAAAAATATTCAATTGTAAATTCAATAGTGGCAAGTGATCATACCGATCAACAATTCAACTTTTTAACACTCTTGGCGAAGAGAACCTATAGTCGCGATCGTACAGATAATCTACCCATCTTTACACTCAAGTCGAAAATATATTATCGTTAGGGTTATAAGAATGTTATATAAAAAATAATATAATCAAAACATGGTTTTAATTTCAAGAGTAAGATTAAGCCAAATCAGCGATAATTTGGTGGGAAGAAAAACCAATTTTTGTGAATGAATAGTACCGTGTATTAAATACGTAAATCTGGTATCGTGCGTAATATAACTCGACACGAAAAGATAAAGTTTAATAATAAAATTCATATCCATATTTATAACACCTTAATCCAAATGTTATAAATCACTTAGAAATCTCATAATCTAATATTATTAATATTACAATAATATTTTAATCATTTCTAAAACTTATAAACAATTTAATTAAATTGTTTACACTTTCTTAATTAATGCATTTAATCATCATAAAATGTCAAACTCATAAGATTTCATCACCATATAGCAAAACCCTCATAAAAAATCTGCATATACCTCGTATATGATTCTCGAAACCATAAAATCATATTTTCCAATTTCTTACTTCACATAACATATTTAATTCATTTACTCATAACTAGAATATTTTCATGAAAAATATCAAATCAGTTCAAAAATATTTCTTTTCTGGGATTTAGCATAACATAGTCCCATATTGAACATATATTTTTCTCAAAATTTTAAAAATTCATTTACTATTTTTCATATGGCCAAAAACCACCGAATATTTAAACATTTATCATAAATTATACTTTTATCCAAAATTTCTGAAATTTACACGGTATACTGATATTATATAGATGTACTCCCAATAAAAATTTCATCAATTTTGGAGTTAATCACAAGGAGTTATAAATAGTTACTTTTAAAATAGTCTTTTCTCATAAAATCCATAACTCTAATCTATACATCCAAAAATCGCCATTTTGGACACAATCTAAAAACTCATCAAAATATCATTTCAAATTTTTATAAATTTTTGAAGGTTCAAAAAATTTCGAAACTAAAAACATAATAACCTTAAAATCCACTTCTTATCACTTCTCGCCGAAAAGCGATACTTCTAATTAGAATAACTTGTTTGAGCGAACTTTGCCTTATAGCAACACTCTCAAGTATACTCAAAATACTCACAAGAATCACTCGATAATATAGAGAGAAAACTTGATTTACGGTGTGATTTTCAATTCTAACTTAAGCACCTTATTTATAGGAAAATCTTTAGAACAGCAAAAGCGAAAATTTATTAAATATTATTATATTTTTCCAAAACTTCATACGCATGTTTTACCATCTGAACTCAGCCCCTATCACATGTTAAATGAGGAAAACAAAAAATGAAAAACACGTTTTGTAAATAAAAATAATTAAAACTTTCAAAATCAATTATTTGAACTTGAACTTCAATAATTCATAATAAATAGCCCTTTTATCAGAAAAATTCAGAATCTCGCGAGAGTTTTTATAGGAAATTCAATTCTCTACAACTTTGCAGAAGAAAGTTTTCCAAATTCAAAACAAAATTGACGAGAATCCTGAAAGCGGGTGATTTTACATTTATAATCAAATTTCGATCGATAATTGTGTCCTGACACACAAAATATGTGTTAAACATTTATTACCACAAAAATACTCTTCCTCCTCATATACTCATATATCCCACATTCATTATAAAAAATATCATAGTTAATATATTATTAAAATAATATATTTAAATGAATTATTTTATCGAGAAAAAAGATAAAATATTAATTTTCAACAATTGTCACTTTAAAATTTTCTCTCATCTATATCCACATAAAATAAATATTTTCCTCATCATATTAATCAATAATTAATTATTCACAAATAATATTACATAATCCATGATAATAATGACAGAGGCGGTTCCGGAAGAGGGCTTTCGATAAGGAATTTCTCCTTACTTGGCCTTGATTAGGTGACGAAATCTCTCCTTGAAACGAGAACTTTCTGAGACATTGCCAATAATGTTTTCTAATAATATTATTAGGATAATATGAATTATTAGCTTCAGATAATGGAAAATCTTGTGTAATGACATTATTGAAACAACGATAATATAAAATATCAATAGCATCAATTATTGAATCGATAAAATATAATATTGAGCAGGTAATTCTTTGTAACAATTATTGAGTAGTGCTTTCTTACGTAAGAATCAATAATTGGTTTTGTCTGGTGTCTTTCTTTAGTGTTTTAACCATAGAGTTATTTGAGCGAGTATTAGCAGATATGACTTCTGGCGTCGTTTATAAACAACTTATATTTGTCGTTTTCTTCGTCCAGCAGCTTTCCTTTATGGGGCCCACAAACAATTTTGCGTCGTCGTCTTGATATTCAAACAAAAAGAATATTCCACGACTGACGAGATATTCTCAAATGATAATATTTTATAACCACTTGCTTATTTTGAAAAATTATATATATCACCATAACTTTAACTTTTATCAATTTAACCATTTCTTGAATAGTAATTATAAGAAAAATTGAATACTTTTATTTCATAAAATTAGGGGGCCTTACTCATGGAGTATAAAGTCGAAACTTTAACTTATTTGAGTATAATAAAGAATGGAATAACAAAAGAAATCACCGTGCATGCGATGCTTGCGTAGGCAGGTTATTCAGCGAGAATAATAATAGCGGAACGAGTCGAGGCAAAATTTGCATCGACGAGGATGTTGAAAGAATAATAAAAACGAGAACCGAATTAGGTGTAAAACCTGCGAGGCGTGATGTTCAACGAAATAATAATAAGAGGGAACCGGTCGGTGTAAAGCCTGCAGACGGGGATGTTCCAGCGGAATAATAATAAAAAGCGGAACCCGGAATTGTAAAAACTGCTTGAATGGGATGTTCCGAGCGGTAATAATAGAAGAATGTCACCAAGTATAGGGTAAAAGCCAGCGTATCTGAGTTATTCAATGAGAATAATAAGAAATGGAATAACAACGATTCTCTTTATGAATAAGAAAAGAATAACACACTTAAAGTAAAAGCGAATATAAAAGTAGTTAAGTAGCAGAATACTTTTCTACATCTCTCTATAGTCTCTCTCATAGTTTCTCTCTACAGAGTTCGGTGAATTAGTAAGAAAATAATGAAGGAATGAGCTTATTTATAGAAAAATGGAATGCATAATGCTTCAATCATGAGCAGGTCAGATTGATTTACTTTGTCGCGGTCCATATTTAAAAGCAAAATCTTTTAAATAAATATAATATATTCTATTTATAATCTAATAAAGCGAATAACTTTATAAAATTTACTATGCAAACCTTATCTGAGACCTTATATACAAACCTTATGCATAATAAATATAATATATTCTAATTATTGTCTAATAAAATAGATAGCTTTATAAAAAGTATTTTATTTTATATAAAAAAGTTTTTTACTATACAAAATACTGTCACGGACACTATGCGACACTATATATAATAGAATATAATATATTACATTATAGAATAACTTTATAAAAAGTATTATGTTTTTATATAAAAGATTTTACGTATTATTACA